>QFEW01012305.1:0-11919 GCA_003316525.1 Termitomyces eurrhizus
AATAATTAACTAATATAAGTGTATATTAATTAATTAACTAAGTATAATCTGTTACATTGGTATATCTTCTTCACATATGCAAACCTGTTTATATGCATCCGTTAGGTCAATTTTTGACTTATATTTTGCTGTGGCAACATCTTCACATATGACTTCCTGATCTGGAAGAGGTGTTACATCCTTGACTGTATTATCATTGCGCTGTCATACATCCAATGCAGTTTGTAATGTCTCATCCTTCTTGGGAATACACAATAAAGGTGCGGCTTGCACTGCTGGTCATGGTTCCCACCACTTTGCATTTATGTATCTGTTCATCTTTTCATGAAGCTGATCCTTTAGTGCTTGCGGACAGCAAGGCAAATAATACTTGTACTGCTTATTATTGTCAATGAGGTTAATCTCATGATTAACCTCCCATCACAGAGGAAGTTCTTTCTTTGTCCTGTTGATGATATCAGCAAACTCATGTTGCCATTGCTGGCACAATCAAGGAATATCTTCCTTTGTAAGGCTCACAGCCTTACCTTTCCCTTTCAATATGCATGCTACATGTGGCTGAACCTTTGGTTCAAATTGCTCCTGTAAGGCATGTACATGCTCTTATATCAGATCTCCCAATTCAATCTTATGACTGGTTGCCTCCTCACTACTCTTGTTGTATTTAATGACAATTGCATGCTTCTTGCTTTCAGCAATACTCCATCAAATATGATATTTGATGTTTCAGAAATCTTGTCCTCTTGTGCATGATGGTATACTTCTCCTGTCTGGATCAACTGCACTCTTTCCATAGTATGTGTCATCATTGACACTACCAACTTATTCCACTCTTGTGGCATTCGTGGGTCATATGCCCATTGCACTCCTGGCCAAGGCACTGGTTGATCCATTAGCAACCTTGTGCTTCCCACAGTTCCCATCATACTATATACCTCGTCCTTAATGAGATCCTCAACCCTCACTCAAGAGCTAGTCAGCTGACATTCCAGTGACTCCACCACATGTTTACCACGCTCATTCTCATGTTGTATAGCCTGCTTAGGCTTTCTATTTGTATATCCAACAACATTTGGGTGCTTCCCCTTCTTCAGAGTTTTTTGAAACTCTTCCTCAGACATCAGGATAGCCGGTGAGTTTGCCAGCAGGCTTTTTGGTGGGACTTGCTTGTCTTCCACCTCCTGTATAGTTGCTCTCTTGCAACCATATAGTCAGTTGTGTTCATCATGCTGCTTTTTTGTTGTGCGATAGTGCCTCAGATGACCATCCATGTTGCTTAACATAACTTTCTCCATCTTCATAGGCATATTATTCACAACAACCATGTTGTTCACAAAATCCAAGGACACCTTGTTCTTATGCATAAACGGTGTACCAATGATCATATTGTAGTGATCAAAATTTGCTATATCCACATACTCCTTGGTCAATGTCCCTGACATCTTTATTCTTCTTTATTCTTACTTCAGCGCCAAACTGCACCATGGTGCAACTTCCTATGGTCCTCAACTCATGAATGCAAATTGCATTGATGTGAGCAAACTGGGGCATAATGCCCATAGTGGTACTTCCTGAGTTCCACAACATCCAGGCCAGATGTCCATTGACATCAACATAGGTGACCAAGCACTCATTCTCTCTTGGGAGTATAACATGGCCACTGCAACTTATTGGTTGCCTTCTGCAGGGTTACACATCTCATTTGGACACATTGATCTTCATGGCACTCTGTCAGTGCAAACAGGTGTTCTTCCTCATCATCATAAGCATAATAGTCACTGTCATACACCTCCACGGCAATCACCATCAATCTGAACACTTTCAGTGTCATCCACTTCTAAGCCATCAGCCTCTACTTGTGGCTCTTCCTTTGCCTCTTCAACAATATTGTTATCCTCATTGTCACTGACAACCTTGCTAGGAGCTGCAGCTGTATGGGCTGCCTGGATGTGTGCCTTGGAAGGAGCAGGACATTCCTTAGTGAAATGTCTGATCCTACCACAGTTGTAGCTTACTGAGAAATCTCTGGCAGGCATTCTCTGGGCCACTCCAGAAACCACATTGGGTTTGCTCACCATACATGTTGCAGGCACTACACTCCCTTTAGCTGCTACTTGGTTTTGACCTGAAAAGGGTCAACTATCTTTTGCTGGCAAATATCCAGCAGGCTTTGATCAAGGCCATTGGCCTTCAGGGATTGTTTTGCGGATGACAAATTGCAGATTGCAATTGCTTTCCATCTTCAACTATTTGGCAAAGAAGGTTCCCACTTTCACTGCCTAACAGTTGACAGGTCCTTGGTGTGAGCTATGCTGTTCATAATAATTTGCAGTCTGTGTTGACTGCACACAATGAATGGCATATGCTAAGAACATAGTCACAGTATTGACCTCTGGAGACAAATTGTCATTGCATATCAACGCTCTCCTCATATTTTCAGGTATTCCATCCAGGAATGTCTCATGAATGGTGTATTCATCTGGATAGATGGCCATATTCTGTGCATGACCCACCAGGTCATCATAAAATGTCTGAATGCCAGTCTTAGTGTCATACACTGCCTTTCTAAAGGCATCCTGAGCTTCCTGCATTGTTGCAGTGTTGACAAAATGATTATATAGTCCTATCAGAACCTTTTTAAACGTTCAATATGATTTGTCACAATTGATGTGAAGGACATGGCAGCAGAACCAACTCCGAGCCTCTCCTTCTATAAATTTGTGCAACACAAATATTCTCTCTTGGTCCATATCATCTGCACTATAGCAGCAGGCTGCCAGGTGGTAACAGATGTCCATGGCCCAGTTCTCTAGCATATGCACATATGTGCTTACCATCAGATTTATGGGAACTTACCCCAGCAGGGAATTTAAACCTGACTCCAAAGGAGTCATCCTCCAGTTAAGTGAGACGGTCATGCATATGATCCATATGGATCCTGACTGCCTCATTCATTCCAGGCATAGTTTCATGCAAATCATGAGGTGCAGGCATCAAAAATGCCCAGGAACTGCAAAACAGGTATCTGTTGGCTGTTCTTTTTAGCCATGGAATAGGCTGTTGCCTCACCTCTTGCTCCACTAGTAATCTATTAGCATGCCTGCCACCATGACAACAATTATTATTGTCTCAATTGTTCTGTCTATGATCATGACCCCCACTGTTATTATTGCAACAATTCAGCTCCCTCCTATCGTAGTGATCACTACTATTATTACTACTCTCCAGATCTCTATCTGGTTCAGCAGTTTGAGCAGCAAATTGTCACTGCATATCATCAACAGGCATTACATCTTCATGCTCTTCAAAGGCTATCCCCTGGTTGTCAATCAATGACTCACCATGATTGTGCAAGTCCTAGTTGCACATCCTCTGGTAATTGACATGTTGATTTCAGTTGTCCACCAGGTAGATGCATCATACTATGCATCATGGTCATGTTTGCTCCTCAAGAATGTGGACTTTGTCCACCTCTTCTTTGATAGTGACTTGCTTTCAAGGTGTCTTCACCTCTTGCACAGCAAGTAGTGCCTCTGGCTCTGCTGGAGTCGTTGTCATTGTCTCTACTTCAGATAATGCCTGCTGAGGCACTCTGCTGACATTGCATTGACAGTTCATGGTGTTCTGATGTCTGACATAGTCTTGCTGAGACTCATTGGCCTGACAAGGCGCATTCAGCAATTCCATTGCATCTGCAATCAATGGTGCTTATTGGCACACACTAATTTTGCATTCCACTAAGTCGGCCAGAGTGGCCATTGAGACTGCTGACCCTCATGTCACTTTGTGCTTGAGGTATTCTACCACTTTGAGTCTGAAGATATGCACAAATAGTTCGATATATTCAGTCAAATCTGCATGAGGTACATCATGGCTCCTAGCAGCTAATAACTGTAGATGCTTTACTATGTAAAGCTGCAAATGCTTTTGCATTGATTCATTTGCAACTGAGGGATATCAGTCCAATACCAGCTGTAGCTGGATAGACAGGGTCAAATGTGACCTCTTGCTTTCCTCATCATCTGAGGACTCTAGTTTGGACTCTAAGTCCAGAACTCTTCTGAGGCCTTCATGCCTCACCTGCAGCTGTTTGCTGACCCTTCTATGCAACTCCTGAGTTCTAGGTGCTAATGATGCTTTTCCTGACCTTACAACCTCATCGTCCTTTCTACTAACCACTATGGTTGGTCCTTGCTTCTGTCCATGTGTCATCAACAATGATAGTCCTGGTTCAGTGGCAGCGTCTGTCACAACCCCTCCCACCTGGAACCACTACAGGACATCTCTGGAACCTCACCTGGGGCTCCCCCACCAACCCCACAACACAACCTCCACCATCAGGACCACCTCCACTGCTGTCACATGCATCAAACCCTGCCATCACACTGCACCCCTCTGATAACCCTGCATCATGGACCCTGAGGCCATCTGCTGACATGATGATCAATCATCAGATCATGGCAATCACTCTGGCCATCCCACATCATGCATCAGGGCCATCTCTCTGCACCAATTGATTGCACACTCTGCATGCATGATCTCCAGTATACAGTCCCCCCTTCTTTTGCTGCCATCCATTAACTTCCAGAACCCCTCAGGAACCTGGGGTATCCCCCACCGGTATTTAAAGAGTAGACACCCCCTTGTCATATGCTAGTCTTGATATTACATTGATTGTTTGCATGCCCTTTGATTACCTGGTACACATTGACTGGTATGCTTTGGCTAGCATGCTTCAACTGGCACGCTCAACTTGTTTGTGTGCTCTTAAGATTGGTATGCACTTCGCAACTTAAGCTTTACTCACTGAGTCTCATCCTAGAACCCCCAGTTCCCAACTCAACTCTAATCCCTTAATCCTTTCGACTTCACCTGATTCCTGGACTAAGTCCCTTACCCTGGGAATCCCCTGTTCACATCTTGAATCCCAGAGCACAGTCTGGAGTTCCAGACACCTGAGTACACATTGATCAAGTTCGCCTCATAAGGGCGTCGCTTTCTGAAAAAGCCTCCAACTCAGTGGAACCTGACAGTGTCTGCCACATACTCCAAATGCTGTTCAGTCAGTGCAGTTTGGAATAGGGTGCTATGCATAAAAGCGCTGCCTTGCACCATCTCTGAGTACTGGGTAAGGTCTGGTTGACCTTTGGACTAAGCTGATGAGCTCTCAGGCAATACCAGGTACATCAGTAAGGGCATTTGGCTTGCTGGTAGTGACACTCCTAAGACTGCAGATCTCTCCCCTGGTTTACCACCAGGCCATACAATGGACATCATCTGTGACATGGATGGCCCACCTGGCATTCCAAAGCTCGCACTGACATCACAAGATATCTTTTCATCCCGCTTTGGTGGGGGCTAGTAAGTAGGCATGAGTTGCATCTTGACAGCTTGAGACACAGGTGGATCACCTGTATCTGCAGCTGAGAAAGGAGGGTCCAGATCAAGAGAGCCAGTCATAGAAGCACATTTTTGATGTGATGCCAACAGACATTGAGAGATTTTGGTGATGAGTTGCCTAGTTGGTAACAAGCCTAGAGTCTAAAGCCAATAGCAGAAGATTTAAAAAAATGTAACCATTGGTTACGAGCTAGAACCTTCTTGTGTGAATCACACAGTGCTAAATCAGACCGCAGTATCAGATTTCGAGTGCGTTCCGGGAGTGACCTGTAACTAGTGACCACAATAGGTCTGCCTTTCTGAATATATTCCTTTCAATTTCTATTCCATCTACATACAAAAATCCTTGTGATGGGCGAGAGCCCCCCTTCCTAAAAGCGGCAAGCTACCCCGCAGGAAACCGACCTAACCGAGTTCCCGACTGGGTACCCCGCAAATAGGAGAGTGGTCTGGGATTCATCAACGAGGCAGAACAAATCTGACCCCTAGATGAAAAGGATCGAATATGTAGACGAAATACCAAAGAAGTGCAGATGAAAAGGATGAAGAGAAAAATTGGGAGAGACAGAATAACGGCACAGAAAGGAGCGTAAACCGATGGCAGCGTGATAGGTGTGGGAGGGTGGGTGAAGAAAACGCCGCTGCACTGAAGACTATGGGTGGACTAATGGGAGTCTCCACTTAAGACGTAAGGTCACACATGTTGTCACGCCTCAAAATACGTCCCTCCTGCACTTCGTGCCTTTGTTTGGAAGGTCGCTATTTCGAGTGCGTTCCGGGAGTGACCTGTAACTAGTGACCACAATAGGTCTGCCTTTCTGAATATATTCCTTTCAATTTCTATTCCATCTACATACAAAAATCCTTGTGATGGGCGAGAGCCCCCCTTCCTAAAAGCGGCAAGCTACCCCGCAGGAAACCGACCTAACCGAGTTCCCGACTGGGTGAGCCACCCCGCAAATAGGAGAGTGGTCTGGGATTCATCAACGAGGCAGAACAAATCTGACCCCACCCTGGAAGACAAAGGCCACTCAGCACGAAGTGATGAATCCCATTCCGGAGGCTACGATCTATCTAGGTAAGACATAACTGGGCGTAAGAGCTCAACGTATATAGGTGCAATAAGCTCGAGTTGACGCCAATACCTAAGGAAAGCGTCGGATGTCCAACGGCCCATCTTCTTAACCACATCTGGAGGAACACCCTTCAAAAGCAAAGCTGTGGTACCACCAATACGCAAAC
The DNA here is from genome assembly GCA_003316525.1 of Termitomyces eurrhizus. Lineage (NCBI taxonomy): Eukaryota > Fungi > Basidiomycota > Agaricomycetes > Agaricales > Lyophyllaceae > Termitomyces > Termitomyces eurrhizus. Next base: position 6,643 of record QFEW01012305.1, read on the forward strand.
AGTGTCCTGTAACCTTTGGCAGACCGTTACGCTCCAAGATAGGGTTGATAACCAGGAGTAGCTTTCGTGTTGTAAGCCCCACCTTCTTCCCCCTGTGATTGAAGTAACCACAGATTGGTTCAGTGTTAGAGGTTGCGTTGACACGAGCATGATTTGACAAAGCTGCGATAGGATCATAATCGTCTTCTTGCTTTGTGACAATAACAGTTTCCCCTTTGCGACCAGAAGTTTTTGTACGTGGCAAAAACAGAGAGCGCGTTCCAGTGTCGTTAGGAAGTCCAAAATTTTCCCAAGAAGGGATAACAGAGTCATCGAATCCTTGTTCTCGAGGCGGAAGAAATTCGCCGAGGCGAATCTGACTCCACAAAGATGTCGTCGTAACAGCCCATACGCAGGCGTGCAGCGGATGCGAAAGATCCAAGTTCCTTCTAATGATACTTAACATTTCCAGCGACACAGGAGGACGTTCCTCCTGAAAGGAAGAGTCTGGCCGAAGATTCTCTGCCCCGCGCAAGGCATGTTTAAGTCTGATAGAGCCGGGCCAAGGTAAGTCATGCTGGATATGCCAAGCACGCAAACCAGAGATCTTGTTAGACACTGCACGTCCTGATAGCGATCCAGCCATGGATGCCGCGTAAAAGCAAAGGAGATTTTCCGAAGCGGGCAAGGCTGACACACGAGAAATACGATGTTGGTCGCAAAAGGTTAGAAAAGCGGCCACCGACGCACTATAGCGTTTGGATGTGGAGGGAGCCCAGGAGTGAGCAATTACGGAATCGACGAGATTTCTCTGAGCAACCGATAAAGAGGCAGGGGAACTCATGTGGTGGGCACTCTGTGAGACATTCGTTGACCATGGAATTGGGCGTTCATGATTGAGAGGCCTCCCACGGATACCTGAAGATGAGCTGTATGGATGGTATCTGTAAGATGAACGTGCTGTGTTCTCTTGATGCCCGCGTTGCGGGAACAATACCAAGTGGAGCGGCATAGTGTCTGCGGCTGACTATCAAGACCGTTTATATCAAACTAACCTTGTGTTCAATACACGTAATACATATACAACAATAGGAGTCTCGGAAACGTGCAAGACAAAAAGATGAACAAAACTGTAGACGCTATTAAGGAGAAGTGATACCTATGAGGCAAAGTTTGTTATGAAGAACGTTCGACTTAAACAGGCAACTGGCAGAATCTGATGGCGTTGTGCACATAACGAGTCAAATATGAAGGAACACGAGGCGGGTACGAAAACAACAGGCTGCGAGAGGGAAATCGACCACGAGAAGGCCCGTCCGCTTTATTTTCTTCCGAAGGGACCCAGATTGTTGAAATCCAGATTGAATTTGATTGGAAGACGTCAACAATGCGACGTAAGATTGCATTTTGTTGAATGCTTCGAGAGCGTTTTGTTGAATGCTTCGAGAGCATCCAGCTGCCAAGGCTCCAACTACCCCAGCATTATCTGATTTTAGAATTACGTGACAGTTTGAATGGCCAGCCTTAATCAGGGCACGAACTGCGAGGTCGACTGCCACCATTTCTGCCCAACCTATGTCACGGCCGTCCACTTTCCAGTTGGAACGTAATTGCCACGCTAACCATTTGTCGTCAATCATCAAACCTATTCCCCAAGAGCTCGATGCATCTACGAAGACATCAATTGCTAGAGGGTCAGGAGGCCGGAGAACATGTGAGCCACACCATGCATGTTGCAGCTGGAAGCGCCACCAGGTGATATCCTCAAGGACCGCGGCACCGGGGCGACGAGCCAGAAAAGGACCACAGTCCGATGGAAAACTCGCCCGAAAAGCAAAGAGGGAAGGCAAGTGTGCGCGGCCATGCGGCAGCACCAAGCAGACATGATTGAGCGTACCAATCAGAGATTCCGTCACCTTCAAGGTAACCTTCTCCCCCACCTTCCAATTTTCCAATTTTGCAAGGTATTTAAGACGTTTCGAATCCGGCAACTCAACAATCTTCCTGTCCAGGGACCAGAAGAAACCAATATATGTGAAATCTGATGCAAACGGTGTATGTTTTTCTTGAGACCATGGCCATCCAAGGTCATGCGAGATGGAACGAATCAGGGTTTCATCGTAGGAATAAGCAAAAGGTGCCACAAGTTGGCGAGGGTATCTGAAGAATACAAAGTCATCCACCCACTTCAACACGTCATCAACCCCTCGATGCAAGAAGATTTTGACGATGGCGTCTGCTACGTGGCCAAACACCCCAGGCGCCGATGAGGCTCCGAAGTTTAATCGGAAGTCATAGTGGATGTTACCGTCTATGGAAATTGCAAGTTTAGGCCAATCAACTGGCCTTGTAGGAATATTTCGGAAGGCAGAATCGACATCAAAGACAGCTGCCTGGGAGCCGGGGGGGGCATCGGCGACCAAGAGCCAACAAGCAGAAAAAGTACCCCAATCACAAGGGTAGTCATCGGAATCGATATAAGAGTTGACAGACGCAATGGCAGGGTTGTTACGAGGAAAAGACAAGTCTAGAGTTGCGCGAAGTTTGCCGCTGGCGCTTGTAACAACGTTTAGCGGAGCCGTTCGGAAGGGACCAAAGAGACGTTCTGCGAGAGCAGGAGAGAAGGCTGGAGAGACTCGCCCAAGTGCGATTTCAGAAGTATACTTAGTTATAATAAAAACACGAGCTTCAGGTGTGCGAAAATGATTTGGTGGACAATAAGACTGAGACACAGACAAAGAGTTTATACCGACATCAAAACCAACACGGAGGCCTTTCGGCACCTCCGCAAACAGGTCCAACACCCCAGCATCACGCAGGGCAATCTCCCATCGATCAGCTCGTAATGGGGTGGACACTGGAAAAAACGAATCAAGCGGAACACGTCTGAGCCCCGTGCGCAGAAGCGCCGCACAGGGAACAAACATGGGAATGGACACATTTCGAAGCCTTGTCACATCCAGAGAAGCCATTGAAGGCAAAGCAGATGGAAGAACCTGAGGGGGTGCGCCATGATCTCCCATCTCTGCGAAGAAATTTGGGCGCGGATCGACAAGAGGGAAGTTTGTGCTCGAGGGATCCGCAAGACAAACATTTGGAGCGGACACTCGGCGTGGTAGAGGACTCTCGAAACCGTGTGGCAGAAGCTTTGGAGCGAGCAAGAAACGTTTCCATTTCAACCAACCTACTGTCCAGCGTTTTGACACGACTCGCATGGTGGGTCGCAACACACTCCTGCCAGATGTCCAGCTGAAAGGTATCCATGCGAAACGTGTGAGACTCGCGTAAAAATAGAGCGCGAAGTCGCTGATCATAGTCTAGAATGATGTTAAATTCGATGCGCGCATTAGGTCGCGTCTTCAACCGTTTGAAATGCGAGGCAAAACCATCGGCAATGGCATTGGCAACAGGGCCCCCTGAACCATCATCGGAGCCAGCCCTCAGGTGTAAACGCATAGCCCCAACTAGATTGTCCGAGGCCGAACACCAGTCATCGAAAGAAAGCTTAGATTCCTTTGAAGTGTCAAACGAGGCATTCGGAAGTCGCAGCTTCCCATTTGAAATCACAAAGGAGGACTCAGGTGGAGGAGGCTCCCTCGTGGCTTTCCGACAAGCTTCATCAGTGACAAGGTCCAGTGGGATATATTCAAACATTCCCTGCTCCAAGGCTTTGACAACCTTGTGGGGATAAACTTTGTCTGATGTAGAGAGCAAGCGTCCAACCTCCGGAGGCATGCCGTGCAACAGACGAGCGGAATTTGCTTCAGCCCCCTGTACGTAGGTGCCCCCCGGTGAGGGGGCACGCCTCAAGAGACAACCAGGGGGCCGCAGATCACGATGAACAGCCTCTACCGGTGCCAAGGCAGCATCTGGTCTTGCAGTCTGACATGTCTGATGAACTGGGATGGAGGGTCCATCCCCAGACACAACAACAGAGGAATCCCGAGGCGACCCCCACCGAATGCCATTTGTCGGAATGGGGGCTTGAGCAATGTCATTACCCGTACGTTGATGCACCGCGTGAATATGCGAAAGCAACGCTAACAGATAAGTCAGCCGAGTTTAAAGGCATATTCAGGGAATGCGATAAGTTATATCAATTCAAGAGAACCGCATAACGCCCGACAAACTGTTTCCACACATACAGTGCAACCAAAAATGCGCATGAGCGCCACTTCGAGAGCCACGCAGAGCGCCAGAACCGAACATCGCATAGCGCTCAGCAACAGTGCATGCCCGCAGCGCGGCAACAATGAAAAAATGCGCATAGCACCGACTGTCTCCCCGTGTGCATGCGCAAGGCGCCAATAAAACTGAAAACCATAAAAGGCAACCATAAAAGGCAAAAACATGAAAATATATGCAGCGGGAGATGCGTCGTAACGAACACGTCTTTCCCGGGCACGACATGGAACGACCAATATCTCACGACAAAGCTTAAATGCGCATCGCGCCAACTTCGGACGTCGGGAGGAGACTCACTTCGCCGATCTAAGTCAAGGCCATGAGCTCTGAAAAGCTGCAACAGGATGGAATCGGTCAAAGTGATCACCCGCGGCTCGCTCGAGTCGTTGAGAGGAACGTTCTCGGTATTAGGCGACTCTCGCCGATAAATATCGCTCGAAGGGCTTCCACGGTCTAATTTAGGTACGGCGGAAGAACAGACGCGTGCAGATGCTTCCCGACGAGGTGCGGGTCCGGGCGTCCTAAGAGGCCCAGTTTCAGCGAAAATAGGCACTGCATCCCGGATATATGCGTCGGCGGCAGCGGGAGAGATACCCTCACGGGCAGCAGGCTCATCGTCTTCAGCTGCCCTTCTAGTTTTCGCACGCTTTGAAGGCGGTTGGGGAGCAGAGGGGATAGGCCGTACTGCAGGGATTATACGAGGCGTGATGGACTCAGCAGGCTCATTATCAGGCAGTTCGATGACCGGAGGTTCCGTCGCCTCTCTGCTGCCTGTCCCCGCTCTCAGGGGTTCCCTGGTAGATGACCCGCCTGAAGCTACCGGCTCGAGAGAGTCAACCCCCATGGGGGTCGAAACGAGGGTGGAAGAGGGCACCAAGGTACGATGCACGGTCGAAGTTCCGGAACGAGTTTTCCTAAAAGTGGAGCTACCCACGCCAGCCATGCTGAAGAGGAAAGTGCTTCGTGCTAAATATGCCTGAAGAAATGAAGAAAACGCCGCTGCACTGAAGACTATGGGTGGACTAATGGGAGTCTCCACTTAAGACGTAAGGTCACACATGTTGTCACGCCTCAAAATACGTCCCTCCTGCACTTCGTGCCTTCGTTTGGAAG
>QFEW01012320.1:0-11335 GCA_003316525.1 Termitomyces eurrhizus
AGACTCGCGACAAATATCATTGTCTCATCCATGCTCATTCTTGGCGGCTCCGCTACTGTCACTGATCTCACAGGGATGGACACCATTGCCGTAAGCCATCCTTCTCTCTTTTTCTCTCCCTCGATGGATCAATTCATTGCAGGCAATCTTCCTAATTCCTCTTGGTGTTACAATCTATGTCATTGTTGGCGGCATGTGTGCCACTCTTCTCTGCGATTAGTATGCCCTTCTCTTCTCACATGATGTCATTCTCACTATTAACAGCACGCACACCACTGTCCTCCTCACGATTATCCTTATATTTACACTGGCAGTCTATGTACCTCGCCTAAAATCGGGAGCATCCCCGCAATGCATGCTCTCCTCACCAACGCATCACGTGTCTCCCCCGTTCCAGGTAACAAAGATGGCTCCTACCTTACTATGCGTTCCAAGAATGGGCTCATTTTCGGTGTCATCAACATTGTGGGTAACTTTGCGACAGTGTTCAATGATCAGGCATATTGGCAGCGTGCAATCGCAAGACGGCCTGCGACCTGTGTGAAGGCTTATCTTCTTGGTGGACTTGCATGGTTTGCCATCCCTTTTACATTTGCTACGACACTCGGCCTCGCAGCTGTTGCCCTCCATGCTTTAAATGATCCTGCTATACGCAATCTCACACGCTGTTTTCCTACCGCAATGAGATGGAATTTGTAATCCCGGACCTAATGAGATACGAACAAAGGAAAAGAGCCTCAGTGTCGTTCCAATGATGGAGGAAACAACTGTATTTTATAGTACCTAATGAGATACGAACAAAGGAAAAGCTGTGTGATGAAGTTCTAATAAGTATATCTATTTGTCAGGAAGTGATTGCAGACTTACAGCCTCAGTGTCGTTCCAATGATGGAGGAAACAACTGAGGCTGCAAGGAAGCGAAGCACGGGCAATGTGGCAATTGGTCACGTGAGAGATCGGATGCGGAGACAGATAGGAGATACTCCAACACAACCCCATCGCCGCAGGAGAAAGGAACGTGAAAAAGTAAAGACTCGGTTAATGACGAACAATACCGAGCCCAAGTACAAAGCGTTCATGGAGTACGCGAGGTAGGGCTTTCGTGAGAATGTCCGCAACCATTTCTGATGTCGAAACCCAGGTTGGTTCAAATGACCCGGAATGAAAATGCTCGCGAATGAAGTGGTAGCGGATATCGATGTGTTTAGAGCGAGAGTTGGTAGAATCGGACTTGGCAATATCAATGGCGCTTTTATTGTCGCAGATAAGAGGAAAGGGTCGAGGAACTGGTAGAGAGAGCGATGTTAGCAGCAAGTGAATCCAAATAGCTTCACGCATGGCATGCGCCATCGACATGTACTCTGCCTCGGTTGAGGAAAGAGCCACCGTGCGTTGCCGAACAGAAGACCAAGACACCAGAGAGGAAAAGAGGAAGAATGCGTAGCCTGATACGCTTCGTCGAGTTGATGAATCCGATGCCCAATCCGCATCAACGAAACCACATCCACGGGGAAGTAAAAGACGTATGGGAGGATGATCATCAGGTTCCGTAAAGTTGTAGAGTAAGGCAAAGTCTATGGTGCCTGATAAGTATCTCAGAACCCCTTTTGCAGCGAGAAGATGAGAGCGCGTAGGACAAGAGTTGTATTGGCCCAAGCTCATCACCGTAAAGGCCAAATCAGGCCGCGTACACAAGCTGAGGTAGAGGATGGAACCGACCAAGCGTTGATAATGTAATTTTAAGTTATCGTCCGAAATGTCTGGAAGTGAGTTTGGAGGCGGATCAGGAAGAGAGTGGAGAGGGTGATAGAGCGGGACTGCAGTGGACTTGGCCTCAAGGAGGTTGTAGGTCGAGAGTAAGTCCGTTACAAAGCCTTTTTGGGAGAGCCAGAGCTTGCGTTGAGAGCGGTCCCTGTCAACTCGAATTCCCAGGTATAGTGTCGTGGGACCTGAGTCAACGACTTCAAATCTTTCATTCAGGCGCTTTATAAGCCAGTGGTATAATTGAGCTGAATTTGTCGCGTTCAATCCGTCATCAACATGTACGCAAACGATGATAAAGAGCTTCGAGCCATCAGGAGGCATTGAAATCGAAGGGTCCGGTGGTGCATCAAAGTAGCCAAGGAATACCGCGTAGTCAACTTCGCAACGAGTAAGACCCAGGTCCTCAAGGGCCTGACAAAGAATGCTATACCACTCGTGAGAAGATTGTTTGAGGCCATATAAGGCCCGGAGTAGGCGGTAACATGAAGAAGGGTCGGCCTCAGGAAAACCAGGCACCTGTTTACAATATACCTCATGAGAGAGAGGAGCGTTTAGGAAAGCTGTCTTGACATCGAATGTAAAAAGGTGAAAATCGTGTTTGGCTGCATAAGCGAGAGTAATTCTGATGCTCGTAAGTTTCGCAACCGGAGCATACGTGGTTCCATAGTCTTCAGGGCGCTGACTGAATCCTTGAGCGACGAGGCGAGCCTTTTCCTTGCCACGAATTACAGATCCATCTGCATCTAACTTATGGGCAAAGATCCAACGGACACCAATAGGTTTGCGACCATTTGGTAAGGGTGCAATTTGAAAAACGCCTTGAGACCGAAGACTATCCATTTCCCGTCGCATGGCAGCATGCCATACTTCCGCATCAGGTCGCCGAATTGCCTCGTTGTAGTGTTCAGGAGGTTTGGAAGTATCAAATGGGCGTGATGTCTTAAAGGGAATGGGATCAGGGCCATAAGTTACGAAAGCCTTGTATTCAAAAATAGTGGCCATTTCAAGAGCATTTGCTTCCACAGAAAAGTCCGAGAAAGGCGAAGCCGCAAGCAGAGACTGGAAATCATGTATTGCAGACAAGACTTGGTCCGGTAATAAGGCGCGAGCAACACGATCAGCACGAAGACGTACAAGACGCTCATTTCGTGTAACCATATCCTCATTGTAAGCACGCCCTTTCGTAGTCGGAATGATAGTTCGACGAGTACGATTTGGAACTAATTCCGGTGGTATTTCAGGTGAAGGCGAAATAGGAGGCAGAGGTGTGGCAGAACGCGGTGGGGAAATTGAAACAGGCGGAGAAGAATCTTCATTTGGTACTGAATGCGGACGAGGTAATGAATGGTCATGATGCTGAACGGTAGGTTCCGGCATAGAAGTTGGTTGAGGCGTTGGCGTTGATATGCGCTGGATAGCACGAGGACGTAGGTGACCTGGCACCGATTCATCGAATATAACATCCCTCGAGAAAAAATACTTTCCATGTAGATCACGTACCCTCCAGCCTAATCTATCCTCATCATAACCCACGAAGATGGCTTCAAAACGTCTACCTGAGCCTTTGGCCCGAACCTCACTAGGGTACAGAACGAAGCAACGACAACCCCATACACGAAGATGAGATAAGTCCGGTTTCTTGCCTTCCATGACCTCGTAAGGTGTGGTTAACGGAGGCAAGGTAGACGTAGGTAGACAATTTCGCAGATACTGAGCTGTGAGAATAGCGTCCCCAAGAAAAGACAGCGGGAGACCTGACCACGCCATCATGGCTTGAGCGGAGTCTTCTATTGTCCTAATGTAACGTTCAGCTTTGCCGTTTTGCTGATGTGCGTACGGCGCTGTCGTTTGATGTGTGATGCCTCGAGAAATTAAGTATTCATGCATTTCGCCAGAAACGAATTCCTTCGCATTATCCGAACGAACTGCACGTACACGGTTCCCAGATTTTAGTTCCCAGGAGGCTTCAACACGTTTGAAATGTGGGACAGCCTGAGTGCGTGATGATAACAGGGCGGTGCTGCCAAAATTCGAGCAGTCATCTAGAATAGAATGGAAATGGTTTGCACGACTATTGGAGAATGCGACAGGAAACGGGCCACATGAATCCATATGAAGGAGATCACATACGGCGGATGCGCGATGGTTTAAATGCTCGAACGGTCTAGCAGGACGCTTGCCCAGGATGCAAGGAATGCAGTGGTCATTAGTAAATGGACCATCGTATTCAACCCCAGAAGCATAGTTCTTCGTAAGGACCGCTTTCGTGGTGTCATGACCCAGATGACCAAAACGAGCATGCCAAAGTTCTGATGTGATGTCAAGACGAGGAAATGAATTCGAAACCAGGGCAGGGAAGGCAGTTGGTGAGCAAGTGGATTGATGCGTAGGAAGGACGAAATCACAATATAAAAATGAAAGGCGATTGTGAACAGAGGCCTTGATAGGGCGATCTTGAAGTGAGGAGAACGAAGAAGGGAAAAATATCGACGTGGAGCCTTTCTCAAAGATCAGTTTCAAGTCATGCTCAACCATCGATCCCACCGAAAGAAGATTGATCGGTACATCTGGTGCATGGAGGCAGTCTTCTAAGGTAATGGTGATATTTTTGCCATCAGCATGGGTGCGAAAACGGGCTTGACCACGCGCTAGGGTTTTCAGAGTCCCACAGTTTGCAGTACCCACAGGAACTGCCCTATCCTCATCATAAGTCCAGAAAAACCGACGATCACGAAGGATGTGCGTCGTGCACCCTGAATCCAAGATAGAGTTGAACTGGGTTGAAAGTGAAGCAAGAACGACAGGGGATGCGGATTGTAGAAGAGCCATGTAGGGTGGGAGTTCACAAGACACATAAGCAGACAAATCGATTTCATTTGCAGAGTCATCAGCGGTAGGAATATCTTGCTCATCAATCTCGTCGACAAAAGGTAACGGAGTAGGTAAGGGTTGTGTGTCGGAGGTAGCTACATTAGCTCTAGGGCGAAAACATGTGGGATCACGGCCATTCTCCATACCACCACCCTTGGACCAACACGTCTCGATGGAATGACCATGCATGTTACAGTTCGTGCAGAGAATGCGGGGTCGAGGATTATTGGAATCAGATGGTGTACCAGTGTTATTCGAAGAATTTGCTGAAGGAGGATTTACTGTGGAAGACCCAGGAGATGTTGTCGTAGTTTGATTCGGACGTGGACGAAAAACCATCGCAAGTCGTCGACGCTCAGCGTCCATGTTCATCACGCGAGTCGCGAGTTGAGCAAAGTCGTACGTTCCATTAGGGCCAGCGTTCTCCCAAGATAATCGAACTTCCTCCTTTAAAACAGACCATTGATCGCCATTCGGTAGACCATCTACAAATTTCTGTATCTTCTGCCAGGGAGTAAAGTCCCAAGGTGTCCCATTACACTGGTGAATCGCCGAACGCCATGCCTGTACATATGCAGAAACTGTGTTCGGGGAAGCTTGCAACGAAAAGACTTTTGATTTCGTAAATTCCGCGACCGAAGCGCTGCCTATCCCGAAACGTTCGCGTAAAAAGGCTAAGAGATCACGAGCAGGACGAATGGGTAAGTTGTAGGGGCCACCACGTTTAGGAGGGAGGGAGTCTTGTATTTCCTGGGATAATTTCCCAACAATAACGTGCTCAACAATATCATCTTTCTGCCAGAAAACCCGGTATGCATCTGTTTCCTCAGGCAAGGAATCAAAATCGTAGTGGGGAGGTAATGCCACCGGACTTGTTGGGTCGCGAAGATCTCCAACGTTAGAAATCCTACAAATGTGACCACATAGACCGATGCTGGTGATTATCCAAGTGACCGCCGATTCCCAAGAGACCCATTCCACGGAAGAGCGAAGAAGTGGAACCGTAGCTAGTGAAGGCAATTTGACATCAGCAGTAAGGATATCAGCCAACTGGGAAGTGCATGACGGTATTTGTTGTGGAGGTGGAAAAAGGGGTGGTCGAGGAATAGGATTAGGTATAGGTGGCGGAAACAAGTGTGGAGGAGGATCACGATGAAAAGCAGGAGGTGGAGTATGGTTCTGGTTGGCGGGAGCATTATGAAAATTATGAACAGGCCAAGTATGTGTATTCGTATGTTGTTGAAATCAAGGGGGCATGCGATTAAAGTTTGTAAACGGAGGATGATTCTGCTGGTCAGAAACGGGTCAAGATGGAAAAGAGGGTGAATGACTGGAAGAAGTGTCGGGAACAGCAGGAAAAGCATGAAATTGATCATGGACAGTAGTGTGAGGTTCAAAATTGTCTTGGTGCGAAGAAAAAGAAACCGAAGAAACAGAACGTGACGGAGGAAGAGGAATATCAACAGGTTGAGTTGGAAAGTTACGAACAGTGGTAGAACAAAGATCTTCAGGACGAACAGAGTTCGCCCTAAAAGCATGGGTAGAAGGTGGTCTAGCAGCGACCGGAGAAAGTGGAACTGAGCGAGGGCCAGAGGGTTGAGAATAAATAGAATTCGGACGAGAAGCATGTTCAGAGTCAGAATGAAAAGTATGGATGGATGGTGGGTGAAAAGGGGGTCTACGGGGAGCAGGAGCAAGAACAGGTGCATGAAAATTGACGGGTATATGCGGAGACGGAGAGGATGGTACAACATTATTATTAGAAAGGGGAAAATTGTAAGTCCTATTATGCTGAAAAGTCGGTGGTGTGTCATAAGTGTGTAGGGTATGAAAGGAAGAATGTGGTCGTTGTGGGTTATATGCTCCCGGAATCGATGGTTCGTGTATGCGCGGAATATGCAAGGATCCCGGGTCAGGAAACATCGTCGTGTCTTTGCCCTCCCAAGAATGTTGTGTAATTTCCCTCCCACTTGATGTGTGGTTGGACATGATAAGCTGATAATAAAAAGAATTGCCAGCACCGTGTGGAGGCAGCCACGAGCACCCAATATGAATATCTGGACAATGAGTTGTTCCAACAAGCTGGGTCTAAAAAGGGCCCATAACCTGTAATCCCGGACCTAATGAGATACAAACAAAGAAAAAGAGCCTCAGTGTCGTTCCAATAATGAAGGAAACAACTATATTTTTATTGTACCTAATGAGATACGAACAAAGAAAAAGCTGTGTGATAAAGTTACAATAAGTATATCTATTTGTCAGGAAGTGATTGCAGACTTACAGCCTCAGTGTCGTTCCAATGATGAAGGAAACAACTGAGGCTGCAAGGAAGCGAAGCACGGGCGATGTGGCAATTAGTCACGTGAGAGATCGGATGCGGAGACAAATAGGAGATACTCCAACACAACCCCATCGCCGCAGGAGGAAGGAACGTGAAAAAGTAAAGACTCGGTTAATGACGAACAATGCCGAGCCCAAGTACAAAGCGTTCATGGAGTACGTGAGGTAGGGCTTTTGTGAGAATGTCCGCAACCATTTCTGACGTCGAAACCCAGGTTGGTTCAAATGACCTGGAATGAAAATGCTCGCGAATGAAATGGTAGCGAATATCGATGTGTTTAGAGCGAGAGTTGGTAGAATCGGACTTGGCAATATCAATGGCGCTTTTATTGTTGCAGATAAGAGGAAAGGGTCGAGGAACTGGTAGAGAGAGCGATGTTAGCAGCAAGCGAATCCAAATAGCTTCACGCATGGCATGCACCATCGACATGTACTCTGCCTCGGTTGAGGAAAGAGCCACCGTGCGTTGTCGAACAGAAGACTAAGACACCAGAGAGGAAAAAAGGAAGAATGCGTAGCCTGATACGCTTCGTCGAGTTGATGAATCCGATGCCCAATCCGCATCAACGAAACCACATCCACGGGGAAGTAAAAGACGTATGGGAGGATGATCATCAGGTTCCGTAAAATTGTAGAGTAAGGCAAAGTCTATGGTGCCTGATAAGTATCTCAGAACCCCTTTTGCAGCGAGAAGATGAGAGCGCGTAGGACAAGAGTTGTATTGGCCCAAGCTCATCGCCGTAAAGGCCAAATCAGGCTGCGTACACAAGCTGAGGTAGAGGATGGAACCGACCAAGCGTTGATAATGTAATTTTAAGTTATCGTCCAAAATGTCTGGAAGTGAGTTCGGAGGCGGATCAGGAAGGGAGTGGAGAGGGTGATAGAGCGGGACTGCAGTGGACTTGGCCTCAAGAAGGTTGTAGGTCGAGAGTAAGTCCATTACAAAGCCTTTTTGGGAGAGCCAGAGCTTGCGTTGAGAGCGGTCCCTGTCAACTCGAATTCCCAGGTATAGTGTCGTGGGACCTGAGTCAACGACTTCAAATCTTTCATTCAGGCGCTTTATAAGCCAGTGGTATAATTGAACTGAATTTGTTGTGTTCAATCCGTCATCAACATGTACGCAAATGATGATAAAGAGCTTTGAGCCATCAGGAGGCATTGAAATCGAAGGATCCGGTGGTGCATCAAAGTAGCCAAGGAATACCGCGTGGTCAACTTCGCAACGAGTAAGACCCAGGTCCTCAAGGGCCTGACGAAGAATGCTATACCACTCGTGAGAAGATTGTTTGAGGCCATATAAGGCCCGGAGTAGGCGGTAACATGAATTGTGAGAGAGAGGAGCGTTTAAGAAAGCTGTCTTGACATCGAATGTAAAAAGGTGAAAATCGTGTTTGGCTGCATAAGCAAGAGTAATCCTGATGCTCGTAAGTTTTGCAACCGGAGCATACGTGGTTCCATAGTCTTCAGGGTGCTGACTGAATCCTTGAGCGACAAGGCGAGCCTTTTCCTTGCCACGAATAACAAATCCATCCGCATCTAACTTATGGGCAAAGACCCAACGGACACCAATAGGTTTGCGACCATTTGGTAAGGGTGCAATTTGAAAAATGCCTTGAGACCGAAGACTATCCATTTCCCATCACATGGCGGCATGCCATACTTCCGCATCAGGTTGCCGAATCGCCTTGTTGTAGTGTTCAGGAGGTTTGGAAGTATTAAATGGGCGTGATGTCTTAAAGGGAATGGGATCAGGGCCATAAGCTACGAAAGCCTTGTATTCAAAAATAGTGGCCATTTCAAGAGCATTTGCTTCCACAGAAAAGTCTGAGAAAGGCGAAGCTGCAAGCAGAGACTGGAAATCATGTATTGCAGGCAAGACTTGGTCCGGTAATAAGGCGCGAGCAGCACAATCAGCACGAAGACGTACAAGGCGCTCATTTCGTGTAACCATATCCTCGTTGTAAGCACGCCCTTTCGTAGTCAGAATGATAGTTTGACAAGTACGATTTGGAATTGATTCCGGTGGTATTTCAGGTGAAGGTGAAATAGGAGGCAGAGGTGTGGCAGAACGCGGTGGGGAAATTGAAGCAGGTGGAGAGGAATCTTCATTTGGTACTGAATGCGGACGAGGTAATGAATGGTCATAATGCTGAATGGTAGGTTCCAGCATAGAAGTTGGTTGAGGCGTTGGCGTCGATATGCGCTGGATGGCACGAGGACGTAAGTGACCGGGCACCGATTCATCGAATATAACATCCCTCGAGAAAAAATACTTTCCATGTAGATCACGCACCCTCCAGCCTAATCTATCCTCATCATAACCCACAAAGATGGCTTCAAAACGTCTACCCGAGCCTTTGGCCCGAACCTCACTAGGATACAGAACGAAGCAACGACAACCCCATACACGAAGATGAGATAAGTCCGGTTTCTTGCCTTCCATGACCTCGTAAGGTGTGGTTAACGGAGGCAAGGTAGACGTAGGTAGACGATTTCGCAGATACTGAGCCGTGAGGATAGCGTCCCCAAGAAAAGACATCGGGAGACCTGACCACGCCATCATGGCTTGAGTGGAGTCTTCTATTGTCCTAATGTAACGTTCAGCTTTGCCGTTTTGCTGATGTGCGTACGGCGCTGTCATTTGATGTGTGATGCCTCAAGAAATTAAGTATTCATGCATTTCGCCAGAAACAAATTCCTTCGCATTATCCGAACGAACTGCACGTACACGGTTCCCAGATTTTAGTTCCCAGGAGGCCTCAACACGTTTGAAATGTGGGACAGCCTGAGTGCGTGATGATAACAAGGCGGTGCTGCCAAAATTTGAGCAGTCATCTAGAATGGAGTGGAAATGGTTTGCACGACCATTGGAGAATGAGATAGGAAACGGGCCACATGAATCCATATGAAGGAGATCACATATGGCAGATGCGCGATGGTTTAAATGCTTGAACGGTCTAGCAGGGCGCTTGCCAAGGATGCAAGGAATGCAGTGGTCATTAGTAAATGAACCATCGTATTCAACCCCAGAAGCATAGTTCTTCGTAAGGACTGCTTTTGTGGTGTCATGACCCAGATGTCCAAAACGAGCATGCCAAAGTTCTGGCGTGATATCAAGACGAGGAAATGAATTCAAAACCAAGGCAGGAAAGGCAGCTGGTGAGCAAGTGGATTGATGCGTAGGAAGGACAAAATCACAATATAAAAATGAAAGGCGATTGTGAACAGAAGCCTTAATAGGGTGACCTTGAAGCGAGGAAAACGAAGAAGGAAAAAATATCAATGTGGAGCCTTTCTCAAAGATCAGTTTCAAGTCATGTTCAACCATCGATCCCACCAAAAGAAGATTGATCGGTACGTCTGGTGCATGGAGGCAGTCTTCTAAGGTAATGGTGATATTTTTGCCATCAGCATGGGTGCAAAAACGGGCTTGACCACGCGCTAGGGTTTTTAGAGTCCCACAGTTTGCAGTACCCACAGGAACTGCCATATCCTCATCATAAGTCCAGAAAAACCGACGATCACGAAGGATGTGCGTCGTGCACCCTGAGTCCAAGATAGAGTTGAACTGGGTTGAAAGTGAAGCAAGAGCGACAGGGGATGCGGATTGTAGAAGAGCCATGTAGGGTGGAAGTTCACAAGACACATAAGCAGACAAATCGATTTCATTTGCGGAGTCATCAGCGGTAGGAATATCTTGCTCATCAATCTCGTCGACAAAAGGTAACGGAGTAGGTATGGGTTGTGTGTCGGAGGTAGCTACATTAGCTCTAGGGCGAAAACGTGTGGGATCACGGCCATTCTCCATACCACCACCCTTAGACCAACACATCTCGATGGAATGACCATGCATGTTACAGTTCGTGCAGAGAATGCGAGGTCGAGGATTATTGGAATCAGATGTTGTACCATTGTTATTCGAAGAATTTGCCGAAGGAGGATTTACTGTGGAAGACCCAGGAGATGTTGTCATAGTTTGATTCGGACGTGGACAAAAAACCATCGCAAGTCGTCGACGCTCAGTGTCCATGTTCATCACGCGAGTCGCGAGTTGAGCAAAGTCGTACGTTCCATTAGGGCCAGCGTTCTCCCAAGATAATCGAACTTCCTCTTTTAAAACAGACTATTGATCACCATTCGGTAGGCTGTCCACAAATTTCTGTATCTTCTGCCAGGGAGTAAAGTCCCAAGGTGTCCCATTTAACTGGTGAATCGCCGAACGCCATGCCTGTACATATGCAGAAACTGTGTTCGGGGAAGCTTGCAACGAAAAGACTTTTGATTTCGTAAATTCCGCGACCGAAGCGCTGCTTATCCCGAAACGTTCACGTAAAAAGGCTAAGAGATCACGAGCAGGACG
>QFEW01012325.1:0-16845 GCA_003316525.1 Termitomyces eurrhizus
GCGGCAAGGTTTCCGGAGCCGGTGCCGAGCCTGCCGTTGATGCGCCTAACCTGTATAGGGTCCTATCACCGAACCTTCTGATCCTCTAACCGCTCCGTTGACGAAAAAATGATGATCGAACGCATGACCTCCCACTTGTACCGAAACGTCCCTCGCACATCCTTTCAATCTTACTGGATCCCCGTGTATTCCCTTTAACGACCACCTTGTCCCGTCTAAATCCAAGGACAGCTGCGTTCTCTCATACAGATATCCAGGGCAGAGGTTTAATTCCGACCCTGTATCCACCATGAAAACAGCCTTAACCCCGCCAAACAACCCTTCGAACTTCCCAGTTACCATCGCAAATAACGGAACCGGACACTGGTGGAGTTTTACGGCGGACGCGTATCTCACTTCGATGGCTTCTTCTGTTATCCTTCCCGAATCGAACTCTACCATCACTTTCGAGCCCTCGAACTCGACTTCTTCCTCGTCGTCTCTCCGTACTCCTTCCGTTTTCAATTCAGCACACCCGCAAGGACACATCTCTTCATCAAAGTTTTCAACCATATTCACCACTACCATCTTGTCCGTATATTCCCTCCGCGTTTTCGTCATGTTCGCCATACGTTTCTGGAATTCCGGTGAGCACCCTAAGAATTGCCCGACAGTCATGGTGACCGTAGTTTCGTCCAGTAGCCTTGCTTCCACCGCATCAAAGTCCACTTTCTCCTGAACCGTCGACGTGAAATGGTACGAGGGATGATTACGTCCCCCTCCTCCCGTCTGATCCTTCTTTTCGACCCCTCCCTTCGTATTCTGAACCGGCGGAGCTGGATGCTGAGGAGACCTCGATTCGTTAGGTTTCGGAGCCGTCGTCTTCTTTCCTCCCTCTGCCTCCATCTTTCTCTCCGTTTTTCCCTCCTTAGACGCCTCAGTCACGTTCTTTTTAGCTGGAATCTTAATTGTCGGCCCTCGCTTAGTCAGATCGTGCCTGACATCCTCCTTTTGCGTACGAACTGCCGGACTAGCCAAGGCTCGCCACGGCGGAGTCGATTCCACCATCGACACTCCAAACGCCTCTCGTGTTAGCACATCCCTTCCGTCTAACTGAAGTCCTGCCAGGTTCGCCGATGCCATGTGTGGAGGTATGTCCCTCCTCTCCGCAGATTTCCCTTTCACCTCCGTCCTTCTAGCCCTTATGTCTCGTATTTTCTGCGCCACTCCTCCCACATCTCGTGTTGGTGGTGGTAAGTCTTCTCCATTCATCATAACTAACCGCCCTCGCTTATCATACCGAATCAGTTCCTCTTCAAGAAGTTTGTGCGTATGTGGGCAGTTATTGTATCCAAACGCGTGCTCGTCCGGACACCGACACCCTCCCATGCCACACCTTCGTCCAACTGTCGATCCTCCACTTGTCGCGTTGCTTTGCGCCCTAAAACCCTCCGCCATCGCCAACTTCAACTGCTCCAGCTCTCTTGCGAGCTCATCGATTGACCCTTGTTTTCCAGGCACTATTTTCACCGTCGGTTCTTGTTCGTGTACCTTCGAATTTTTCTTCTTCCCTCTCCTCTCGGTCCTCCGTTCTCTCTTCTCAGCCTCCTCATCCATCCCTTCCAACTCTCCCTCACTGTCCGGCATTACAATCAGCACCCTTACGTTGTTTATGCTCGACTCGTTGAACTCCGCCAACAACCACTTCATCTGATCGTCAATCGTCGGTGGGTTCGCCTTCGTCTCATTCTCTTCCGGTACCTTCCTACTGATCCTTATTCTCAAGTCGTCCGGTATCCCTCTATAAAAACACCAGTTCAAGTCGTGTTCCACGATTCGTCTCGGTTCCTGCGTTAACGGAACTGAAAGTCGTTTAAACTGCCGATAATACTCTCCAACCTCTTGTTTTGAAGTGATGCTTCCTTCCATCCCGTGCTTTGACGTCCACGCCCACAACGTTTCCAAATCAACCATCGGTGTCGAGTTGTTCATCCCATAAAGATCAA
Organism: Termitomyces eurrhizus; assembly: GCA_003316525.1. Taxonomy (NCBI): domain Eukaryota; kingdom Fungi; phylum Basidiomycota; class Agaricomycetes; order Agaricales; family Lyophyllaceae; genus Termitomyces; species Termitomyces eurrhizus. The sequence goes on from QFEW01012325.1 coordinate 1,986, forward strand.
TCATCATCACCCTCAATGCTACCCAATCATCTGCTCCCAGCTGCGGCATATTCTCTATAACTCTTTTCACCTTCCTCGAACAGTATCGAACCACATAGCTCGGCAGTTGTGAGTGCGCGATTTTGGCTCTATCTGCGTGATGCTCTAACGAATCCAGAAATTCCTGAACCCAATTCCCTTCGAAATAAGGTGCGTGCCGATCATACGGATCTGGCATGGGAACGGCGTTGCTGCAACCTCCGGAAGAGGACTGAACTCCACCAAAAGAAGTCTGAACTCCAGAAGACGTTTGGCTGGAGGATGCGCTAGACGATTCCGAATTCTCCTCCATGATCCTAATTTACTACCTCTTCATCTCGACAATTTCGATTTCGTACGGCCCAATTTAAAACCCCTGTCTCGGTCACCAATCTGTAGAAGAGGGGTAGGCTAACTGATGGATCGATGTCGAGAACAAAAGGGTTGGAGAACAGAGGGTAAGGGTTGAGATCGAAGTAGATGTAGAGGTGGTAATATGCGTCGTGTATGTAGAGTACGTTCGTCGCGATGGAAAGGAAATTCGTAGGACAGTTGAGGTCGAACACCAGAGAGACTAAGGGTGATCTAGTAGCCAGAGGGAGAGAACAGCAGAAGATACAAGACGTCGAGAGACCCAGGAGCCAGTAAGTCGAGAACTGAGCCGAGACCAAAGCAGAGAAGCCGAGTCAAGAGAACAATTCGAGGATCAAGCCGAGGCAGATACAAGCAAGCCGGAGACTGTTGGGACGCCCAGATTCCAAGAAGCCGAACAACCGAGAACAGAGCCGAGAGAAAGACAGAGCTGAGACGGAGAAGCGCAGAGTACCGAGAAGCCGAGAGAATCTGAGGGTACTGCCGAGGACGGCGAGTACGCGACGTTTGACGTCGGATCAGACGACGACCAAGCAGAAGTATGTCAGACAAACGAGACACCGAGACCAAACCAGACGGCGACAAGACAAGAATAACGCGATACGCAAAACAAGCAAAGCTTAAGTCCAGAATCGTGGGGTGTGTAAAACCTGTTTTATTCTACTATTTGTCGACCTTTATACTTTTTCTACTACCATTAATTTAAGTTTCGACCACCGGTCGGTCTCATAATTCGAACTCTAATTCGTCATTTTCCTTTGATCATTCGCAAATAAGCTTTTGGACCGACGGACGGTCTCATAATAAGGTTTTCGATCGTCGATTGCTCCCAGTGTTGTCGATCTCCTCCAGTCTTCAATTCTCCCTATCTCTCTATCTCATGTCAAAGCTGCTGTTTCTTGGCCTTTGTTACTTCATCTCTTCACACTCATCGTCGTCGATTTTCTGTGCTACCCCCGCTTATCCTTCAATATCCGATTTCTCTTCCTCAACTCGCTCTCTCCCCCCAATCCGTCTATACCTCACTCTTCTCTACCACATCGGCCTCCGTCGAAGATAGTGCAACCGTACGTTGTCTGACAGCCGACCAAGATACAAGACTAGAATACATAAAAAAGGCATAGCCAGAGACACTCCGGCGAGATTTGGGATCAGAGGCCCAGTCAGCATCGACAAACGCACCCCCAGTCGGAATGTGAAGGCGAAAAGGTAAAATCTTATCAGATGGGGAGAAGTTATATTCGAGGGCAAGATCGATGGAACCGGCAAGATACCAAAGAACCCCTTTTGCAGCAAGTAGATGCGCCCATGTAGGATTCGTGTTGTACTGACCAAGGTTCATAGCGGTGAATGCGAGGTCAGGGCGAGTACAAAGACTTAGGTATAATATCGAGCCAACCAAACGTTGGTAATGAATCATGATATCTGCATCCGCAATGTCTGGGATGGAGTTGGGAGGTGGATCGGGAAGGGAATGTAAGGGAAATTGTAGTGGAACCTGTGTAGCTCTTGCTTCCAATAAGTTGTACGAACTGAGGAGGTCCGTGATAAAACCTTTTTGGGAAAGCCACAATTTCTTTGTGGACCTATCTCTCTCAACCCAAATACCCAGATATAGAGTGGTGGGTCCAGCATCCACAACTTCGAATTTTTCATTCAGTTTGCGGATAAGCCATTCATATAAGGAAATGGAATTAGTCGCATTTAGTCCGTCATTGACGTGGAGACAGATGATGATAAAGAGATCCGAGCCATCAGATGGCATAGAAACATCTGGATCAGGAGGTGTTGAGAAATATCCCACAAAGACAGCATGATCGACTTCGCATTGTGTAAGACCTAGATCAGACAAGACACAGCGAATCATTTCATACCATTCGTGGGACAATTGTTTCAGACCATATAACGTGCGAAGGAGGCGATATGTGATTGACTTGTCGTGCTCCGGAAAGCCAGGGACTTGCTTGCAGTAAACTTCATGTGTAAGAGGCGCATTAAGGAAAGCAGTCTTGACGTCAAAAGTAAATAAGTGTAGGTCATGATGAGCTGCATATGCAAATAAGAGACGGATACTCATCATCTGGGCAACCGGGGCATAGGTAGTCCCATAGTCTTCTGGACGTTGACTGAATCCCTGAGCAATGAGACGTGCCTTCTCATGGCCACGTAGTATCGAACCTTCAGGGTCAAGCTTGAAAGCGAAGACCCAACGAATGCCAATCGGACAACGACCCGGTGGAAGAGGTGCAATTTGGAAAACTCCATTGCTCCGAAGACTATCCATCTCACGTTGCATCGCCGCCAGCCAAACATCCACATCAGGATGACGTATGGCCTTGTTATAGTTTTCAGGAGGTTTCGATAAATCAAGTGGCTTGGAAGAGCATAAGGGGAGAGGATCTGGACCATGAACCAGGTAGGCTTTAAATTCCAGAATAGTAGAAAATTCAACTTGAGCTGTATCCTCAAAATCCGTGGAAAATGGCTCAGAATCCAATAAACTTGCAAAGTCCAAGACAGCGAGCGTGCTCTGATCAGAAAGAATCTGGCAAGCATCTTGGTTCGCTCTACGACGAACCAGGCGAGCATTACGTGTGGCAAGTTCTTCAGCATGCGCCCTCCCTTTCACTGTCTGAATAATAGTCCGATGAGGGCGAGTAGGAGGATCAATGATTGGAAGAGGAGGAGGTTGATAGGGTGAAGAACGAGATTGTGATGAGTCAGGAGGAGTGGAAGGTGAACGAGATGACGGGGAAGGAGAGGGAGAAGAGGAATGAGTCGGAGGGGTAGACCGTGGCCTCGGAGAAGGAGATCTGTGAACCTGGTGAGGATGGAGACGACCAGGCATGCTTTCATCAAATATAACATCTCGAGAAAAGAAGTATTTTCCATTTAGGTCACGAACCCTGTATCCTATCCTGTGTTCATCATAACCGACGAAAATGGCTTCAAAACGACGAGAAGAACCCTTAGTTCTCATTTCATTCAGATACAAGACAAAGCAACGGCAACCCCAAACCCGAAGATGTGACAGATCTGGTTTTTTACCTTCCATGATAGAGTATGGTGTATTGAGAGTGGGAAGCGTTGAAGTAGGTAAGCGATTACGGAGATATTGGGCCGTGAGAATGGCATCTCCAAGGAAAGACAGCGGGAGACCGGCCCATGCCATAAGTGATTGAGCTGTATCTTCGATGGTGCGGATATAACGCTCTGCTTTACCAATCTGCTGGTGAGCGTAAGGAGCTGTGGTTTGATGGACTATCCCCTTAGAGTTCAGATAGGCTTGAAAAGGTCCTTCAATAAATTCTTTTGCATTATCAGACCGAACAGCCTTAACCAAATTTCCGGATTTGAGCTGCCAACTAGCTTCAACACGTTTGAAATGATCGAGTGCTTGTGTTCTTGATGAGAGAAGATCCGTACTCCCATAGTTTGAGTAGTCATCAAGGAGTGAATGAAATGAATTCGTGCGACTGTTTGAAAATAACGTCAGAAAGGGACCACATGAGTCCATGTGTATAAGCTCACAAACTTTGGTCGCGCGGTGGAGATGATTGTCGTATGGACGAGCCGGATGTTTTCCCAGAATGCATGGTATGCACTTGTCATCTGTAAATGATCCCACATACTCAACCCCAGTGGCGTAATTCTTTGTGAGAATATCCCGTGTGGCATCCTGTCCCAGATGACCAAAATGATGGTGCCATATGTTCGGAGTAACAGAGATATGTGGAAAAGACATAGATGACAAGACCGGAATTGACACTGCAGCAAGGGGAATGTCTTCACTAGGTAAGACAAAGTCACAGAAAAGAAAAGAAAGACAACGAAGAACAGTGGCCTGCATGGAGTGTCCATGGAGGAGTTCCAAAGAGGACGGGAAAAAAATTGAGGTCGAATCCTTTTCAAAGATTAACTTCAGATCGTTTTCGACCATGGAACCAACAGAGATGAGATTGATGGGAATGTGAGGAGAGTGTAAGCAATCCTTCAGCGTGATGGTCACATTTTTGCCATCAACATGTGCTCAAAAACGAGCCTCGCCCCAACCAAGGGTTTCCAATGTACCACAATTAGCAGTACCAACAGGAGTGGCCCCAGCAGGGTCATAAGTCCAGAAACACGAGCAATCTCGGAGAATGTGAGTAGTACATCCTGAGTCCAGCAGAGCATTAAAACGGTTTGAGAAAGAAATCAGTGCTTGCGGTGATGTGGAGCGTACAAAGTCAGAATATGGAGAGTCCGAACACTCATGATGCGTAGCAGCATAGGCAGTCAAATGAATATCATTGTTGTTGTCTGCTGGGGATACATCTAAGTCCTCGACTTCATCAATAAAAGAAACTGGGGTTGGAAGACGCTCTGTGTCTGAAACTGCAATATTTGCTTTAGGACGTAGACGCGGATTATCTCGATGATTCTCCATTCCACCTCCTTTTGACCAGCATCTATCAACGGTATGACCGTACATGCTGCAGTTGGTACACTGAATGCGAGAGCAGTTCAAGGTTGGATCAATAGAATTTGGAGTGGTCGAAGTTTCATTTTGCGATGATTGTGTGGATGGGATATTGGGGGTCGAAGTGGAAGTGGGAATGCGTGGACGATTTGCCATATTAACGCGACGTTGATCGGCCGCAATATTGATGACCCGAGTAGCTAATAGATCAAAGTTGTAAAGACCTTCAGGGCCAGCTGTCTCCCATGAACGGCGGACTTCTTCTTTGAGTATTCCTCAAGCATCGCCTCGAGTTGGAAGACCATCGACAAACTTTTGAATGCGCTGCCACGGAGTGAAATCCCAGGGAGTTCCCGCCAATTGATGAACCACGGTACGCCATTGTTGTATGTATGCATTAACCGATGTTGGAGTTGCTCGAATCTCAAAAACTTTTGCTTTCATAAATTCAGCGGCAGACGCGCTCCCTATGCCGAATCGCTCTCGAAGAAAATATAAAAGGTCGCGCGCTGTGCGAATAGGGAGATCATACGGACTACCACGTTTCGGGGGTAAGGAGTCCTGAATTTCTGACGATAAATGTCCAACGATACAGTGTTCTGCGATGTCGTCGTTGTGCCAGAAGACTCGGTAAGCTTCAGCCTCTTCCAGAGTGGAATCGAAATCATAGTGAGGAGGGAGGGCAACTCGGCAAGTTGGATCGCGAAGGTCACCAACCCTGGGAATTTTACAGATGTGCCCTCGGAGTCCGATGCTCGTAATGATACAAGTGACCACGGATTCCCATGACACCCATTCCGTAGCTGAGCGGAGAAGAGGTATAGTGGCTAAAGAGGGAAGTTTGGCATCACCAAGAGGAACTTCAGTGGGCCGAGAAATAATGGAAGTATTAATAGGATTAGGTAAAGGATGATGTACGGGTTGAGGTTGGAAAGAAGGAGAATGATTCTGAGTGGGAGCATTATGCATATGAGTAGCAAAAGAACGATGTTGATCTGAAAAATGAGTGTCAGGGTGATTACTGGGCGGAGGGGTGACATAACTCAAAGCAGAGTATACCGAATTAGAAGAATGAGTTCTGGAAGGCGGTAAATGAACATTGTGCGGAGGAATCAATGTAGAACGGGGAGGAGAGTGGATGTCCTCTGGACGGACTGAATTAGGACGAAAATTCATATCAGAAATATCATGATGAGAAGTAAACAAAGATTGAGGATCCGGGAAATGATTTTGGTTCTGAGGAGGTGGAGAGAATATTGGTTGTTCATGGAAACTATGGATTGATGGGGAAGGAGGAATAGGTGGTGGTTGTGGTGGTCTTTGAGGAGAAGGAGCATGAAACGAAGTAAAACGTGCTGACTGCGGGCAATTCGGATGTGGAGTATTAAAAAATCTATTATTCTGAAAAGTGGCGGGAGAAGAAGTGTTAATATTATGCGATGCATAATTAGTGGAATGAGAACGCTGCAGAGGAGATGGGTGTATGGAATCCTTGGTCATCGGATTGTTCAATCAATTCCCGGGATGGCCAGGGGCAGAAGAAACTAGCTCAGGGTCAGCAGACCATGAATGTCGAGGGGGTGGTCGATCCATGCCCAGAGGTATGGACATGATCGGAGTGCCAAATAATAACAATGACAGTCAATGATGCAAATGGTGACAATATGATGAGAACAACGATATGGAGGCAGCCACACGTCGCACGAGTCAGGACTGTAAGTCGTGTCCTCGTATTAAAAGTATCTGGTCTTCAGGAAAAGGCCCATAACCTGTGAGACCTAGAAACTAGAAACTAGAAACAATGAAAAGAAAGAATTAGCCTCAGTATGCATGTCGTGTAATCGAAAAGCAACTATATTTATATACCTAGAAACAATGAAAAGAAAGAATTCTATACGTAGTTATCAATCAGAGTCAGGTTGCAAAAAGGAGAAAAAGGGAGAAGAGAAAAAAACGTACAGCCTCAGTATGCGTGTTGTGTAATCGAAAAGCAACTGAGGCGTGAATATATGCTGTGACAGTTTAAATATGGCTATACACATGACGATTGAGGAAGAGCAGACCCTAAAGTCTAACAACTTACAGCCTCAGTGTCGTGCCAATAATGATGTGTTGTGCCAGATCTCACAGCTAGTTAACAAAACAAAAAACCTCAGTGTCCGTCAAGATGAAGGAGAACAACTGAGGTTGTGTGACGTGTCAATCTGAATCTAAGTCTATGATCATGTGACCACTATGTAGCTAACCTTCCTCTCCAGCATAACATGATGGAAACAACTGAGGCTGCAAATCAAGTGACCAAGGAGTGAGGTGACAAAGGATCATGTGACTGATCGGATGCAGAAAACTCAGATAGGAAGTAGTTCAAGACAGGTCCTCCTAGTCAACAACCACTACCACCATCACCACCCCATCCCTGCTTGTGAGAGTGGGCTCTGGTATCATTTGTTTGTTGTTTCAGCTGCTACAAGGGACTGGACTGTCATTGCCGTCAATAGACTCAATTCCATTCTACTGCTATATGCGAGGTTTTGTACACCAATCCACACACCAACCAACATGCCAACTAAACAACTACTCTATAACCTCTCAAGTTTCTCCTTTTTGGCCATGCATTCCCATGAATTTAAAGCCACTGAGGCCACTCAGTCAGTGGTTCTTGTCTGATACCAGCTATCTATGTCAATACTATCCTGATTGAGCAGACTCAGCTGCATGCACACACTTCAGGCTGAAAAAGAAAGATCTTCACATTATAAACACATCTCACACCTGCATCAACATTGCTTCTATCCACACTATCACTCCCATATCTAGCCCATCCAGCATGTCTATTGCCTTAGCATTCATTCAGCATTCAAATTTTACCTTCCATCTACCAATGGGCACTAGCTCTCATGCATTCTTGTCTTAGAAAAAGTTACATGCTTCTTCACCATTGTGCATGATGCCTGCCCAGAGTTGGAAATGTAGACGGATCACATGAATGTTTGTATTGAGTAGAGGGCTCATTGCTATTTGACTTTTCCAATGGGCATGATTTTATATAGTTACAATAGGTCTACTGAGGTGTATTCTAGTAATATGACCTTAGCTATTAGTTAGCAGAAGTAGATATTACAGAACGGCAGGGGCCCTTGACCAAATACTACCACATGCTCTACTGACACTGGATGCTGCAGCCATGCCTGACATGCTGGCCTGCCCCAATTCCTCCTTCAGAGAAGCTGCCCACTGCACAGATGTTGGCCCCCCCCCCAAGAAGGAGGAATCTGAGAATAAAGCAATGAGCAGCCCGTCCCCCCTAAATGCCCCACTCTCACCTAATATGACAAACTTGTTGATCTCTGCCGATTTTTCCAAAGATACAGACAGTGACACCACCATGGTAGGCCAAACTCCACCCAGCACACTCTTCAATGGTGAGAACGAAATACAATGATCGAATATAGACTCCACAACCCCCTTACCCAGGATGAAATGAGATCCAGTATGGATTGTAAAGAGGACAAAAAAGACACCTGATGTTCCCCCCTTCACCCAGGGCACCCAGAGCAAAGGGCTAACTGACCATGCACAAACACCCCCCCAGCTCCTAAAATCCCTGCTACAAACACCGATCCTAGTGGGAGGCTTCCCCATAATCCACTTATCGACCCCACCATGGTTCAACCTACTTCCAAACCAGTGTGCCTTCTTTGACACTTACCCAGAGCCAAAACTCTGGATACAAGACTGGAGGGTGAGTAAGGACATGGACCTGATGGCCACCAGTGACAGGTTAAAGGAGCTCATATTGCACATGACAGAGAAATGGGCAAAACTCTCCACTCCCCAACCAGAGAAAGAGATCATTGTCAAATATAGAAAACACAAGAATAAGCCCCCTTACCACTTCTTAATATTCAGCATATCAGCAAGAGCAAACAACATCTTTTTGGCTCACCATATTATATCCACCTCAGAGACATCAGCTTTTATCCTGCCATACAATCCACCCCTACCACTCCTCTGATGTACCCTCAAGGGATTTATGTTGAGCATACAAAACAAGAAAGCAATCAAGGAAGCAGAGGAAATGGCAACAACTATAATTAAGAAAGCCTTGAGCAAGGACAAGGCCCTAGTAGGACTACTGAAAAGCAGGCTAATAGATGATGCCACCTTCCAACACAACCTTGACCCTGCCATAAACATTATAACGAGTCTCAAAGTGAAACTTATGAGAGGAGAGGAGTCAATCAACCGATCAATGCTACTTAAACCCAGGAAGCCATTATAAAATGTCTTTTTTTGACACATGCCTTCTATTACATGGATGAGCTACTTCACTGTTTTGCAACATATCCAGAACAACAAGTTCATTGACATGGATTGCAGGAGTGCAACTCTAGTCAACAAAGAAAATTGCCTACACTGCAACAATTGTAAGGGGGCAGACCACAACACAGGTCAATGCGAATACAATATGCTCAAAGGTTGGCATGGTAGCAAGTCAACAGAAAAGATCAAAGAAACCGCAGAGTTTGCAACATCTAGTAAATATGATAGGAATCACACAGACAGAGAGAGCCATAGTGAAAAGAGAGCAGAAAACTGGAGGAGTGGTAATAGAGGCCTTCCCTATGGGCAGAGATGCAATCACAGATAAATTACTAGAACTATGAATTTACATGATGAATCTATCCTACACTTTGGCTACATTAACCTACAAAAAGCAAGCGGATGAGTAAATGAAGGTAACAAGATGTGGATGCCAGTCACAATACAGAACCTGCAAGCCAATAAAGTAACCCAGCACAGAGGGAGCAACAGAAAGAGAACTGAGGACTGGCCCACCTCCAAGGTCTAGAATGGTGAGATGAATTTACTGGGCCCAAGTAGGGCAACAGGTAATCTCATCTTGTCCTCCTTACTGAGTGAGAATAATGTACTCAGATGGCATCATATTTATGAGGGTTAGGCTGTGTGGCAATCCCGCTTAAATACCACAGTAAAATGTGGTGTAAGATCCAAAACCCCACTCCTGACAGAAATAGAATTGAACTGAACACAATGGTAGAATCTAATGAAAATGAACACAGTTCCTCTTGGAAAGGAGAGTATGTGTTTTCAACCATCAAATATATCCTGGACAATAACCCAAGAGGGACTGGAGATGGGTCGTGAGCACATGCCAGCACTCCTGAGCATGATATAAATAATGCAGAAAGACACTATGAAAATAGTTTTGACAATATTTCTTAAGAGGAGTGTGACTTATACCTAGACAGCAACAACAAATAAACTAATAGTGACCCTGTGGGAAATGTAAATAAGGATGAACTCAAGAAAAACCAGTCAGGAGAAGAAAACCCTAACAGACCTCCAGCTGCCAATGTGAAAGGCAAGAAAAAGCAAGGGGAAATACGACTTGCCTTCCTGGACATGAAAGGGGGGGATCAACATCAACACAACCTAAATGGAATGAAATAAAACAACTAATGAGAGAGAACAGGGTTGACATTCCTAGCAGTGCAGGAGACCCACCTTGATGAGCAAAATAAAGATAGACTCAATATACTATTCCAGAACCACATGTTCATTGAGGCAAGCCTGGACCCAAAAACGCCAAATGCAATGGGGGTTGCCTTTATAATGAACAAGCAGACAACCAGGTAAAGAGAGGCACACACTTGTGAGCTGGTGCCAGAAAGGGCCCTAATCCTAGAAATACCATGGTTTAACAACCAGCTCCTAAGCTGCATAAATGTCAACGGACCAGAATAAATACTAATCACTCAATGGTGTTGATGATGCTGCTAAACCCGTGCCAGCCAAATATAGGAGAGGGGAGATATGCTATGCCAGCAATGATCACCAAAGACTGTAAACTGTTAGATGCTTTGAAGATACTGGAAAAAGAGTATCAAATAGCTTTGGAGATGAGCAAAACAACCAGAGATGAGATAAACAATCCACAATATATCCATAAGCTTTTCAAGGAAAACATCCTGAATGCAGTAAGGAAAAGGTCAAAAGAGCTAAAGCCAGAGATCCTCAAAACCATAAATGCACTTAAGGTGGATAGAAGTAAAAGTCTGAACAATGCAGACTTAGACAAAGATTCTAGAAGAGAAAACGCAGCAATCCTTGATGAAAAGATAAAGGACCTTGAAATGCTGAGATTTGCACAAGCTAGGGATACAGTTGCAACTAATATATATTTAATGAGTGAAACAATAATGAAACCCTGGATAAATTTAAATAAGGAACAGAAGATCAGAGATGTAATAGTCACCCTGAAAGACTCCAATCTTGAGGTGACTAGGCTGGAACAAAAGTCAGCAAAAATGGCCGAGGTTGCAAAAAAGCACCATGAAGACCTATAAGAGAAGAGGTGGCCAAAAAACCTGAGAGCACATGATAGAAGAATGAGAAAAGTACTGGCAGTAATAGACAAAGAAATCACAGAAAGTCAGAAATGCATGCTAAGATCTCCAATAATTAAAGATGAAGTAAAAAAAGCAATGGAATCCCTCAAAAGCAGGAAAGCCACTGGTATGGACAGCATAATACATGAACTATAGATGGAACTAGCAATGTGCTATGAAGAGAGACAAGAAGAGGACAAACCAGGTTTTGATGTAGTAGGAGCCTTAGCCATAGTTTTCCAAGACATACAGCTCTATGATATAGAAAAAGAGACAAGTTTTGCAGAGGACTGGCTCTGCCCAATCTACAAGAAAGGAGATAAGACAAATATAGAGAACTACTGATCCATAACCATATTGAATGCAGACTATAAGATCTTAACAAAGGCATTATTGATTAAGCTCAGTAAAGTAGTGCCAGACATCATATACAATGACCAGGCAGGTTTCATGAAAGGTCAGAAGATTGAAGACCAAACAGAATTAGCTCACACAGCGATTGAGTAGTACAGAATCACAGGTAAAAATAGCATGATAGTGTGTTTTAACCAGGAGAAGGCCTATGATAAGATACTACATGGCTTTTTATAGGCCTCCATGAGGAAATTTGGTATTCCAGATAAATACATTAACACAGTAAAGACACTGTACTCCAATGCAAATACAAAGATAATCCTAAATAGGGAAGTCAGTAATAGTTTTAAGGTAAAAAGAGGAGTACACCAAGGGGACCTACTATTGTGCCTACTCTTTAACATAGCAATAGAATTCCTAGCTCAGATGTTGCGCTGCTCAGAGCTAAGAGGCATAAATATTGAAGGCCAAATAGAGCAAATCATTGCTATACTCTTTGCAGATGACACAATGGTGTACCTAGCAGAAGAGGACAAATTTCAAGATTTGCAGAAGACTCTGAAAGCATGGTGTTGTGCCTCTGGTGTGAGATTTAACATTCTAAAAACAGCCATTGTTTTGGTAGGAACATCAGAGTATGGGGAAAGACTGATAACAACAAGAAGGATAAACCCAATGGATCCAATTATCTCAATAGATGTTAAGATTGCACAGGATGGTGAAGCAACAAGACTCCTGGGAGCCTTCATAGATAATAATGTAGATAATATAAGTGTGTGGACCCCCACAATTGAGGCAATTGCAAATGACTTTGGAAGATGGAAGAAAGGAAACCCAACAGTCAAAGAAAAAAGGCTGATTATAGGAATAGTTGCTAGGAGAAGGATACAATATCACACAAGAGTTCAGGGTATGCCCAAATAAATGGAAGACCTTATTATAAAAATGATACAAGATTTTCTATGGAACAGAAATACCTGACCAACAATTGGATTCAGTACTCTGCGACACCTCCTAGAGGAAGAGAGGAAGAAAGTCCTTGACTTCAAGGCAAGAAATGAGGCTATCGAGATAATGAAAGTACAAAAATACCTCAAAATGAATAAAGATAGATTTAAATAGGCAAGAATAGCAGATAAGATCATTAATATGAAGATATCAAAATGTAGCGAAATAAAGGAAAATGCACTGGTAAATACCTTCACCCAAACTACCAAGATAGACACAAGAGCAGCAAGCATAGATCTGCCACTACATCTGCAGAGAATGCTGAGAACTACAAAAAAGCACCGTGTCAGACTTTGCCCTTTGATAATGGATAAAGTTGTCAAAGAAAAAGTCTCAATATGGTTCCATCTGTAATTAGAACAGATAAAAAACATCAAAATCAACATAGCAACAATGAAGTGCATAAGATCTACACATAAAATTCAGACAGTGGGAGACATGGCAGAACTAGGGTGCCTGCTGGGAGTCATGGGAAACACAAACCACAAAGCACAAAAAAACTGTGCATGCTCTGTTTGCCAAAAAATAGCACAGAAAGGGGTGTAGTAACCCCTATAAGTGTAGCAAGACAGCACAAAATTTCCTAATGAAGTTGGGTAAGAAATGAAACCTGGACACATCCAATGTAGACAGATCCATGAGTGAGGAAGAAAAGGCCCTCATACCAGATGAAACCTCACTAACTTTTGAATTCAATTTTACGACAAGGAACTCCCTGATGGAAAGCTTCAGAATCTTTGTGAATCAAAAACAAGAAACAGGAGAATACATGGACTATAAGAAATAAGACCGCTCCCCTCCTGAATTGACTATTATATACATAGACAGATCTTGTATAAGAGACAAAGATAGGTACACTGCAGCAGAAGCTGGAGTATGGTTTGGAGAGGAAGACCTCCAAAATAGAGCAATTTGACTATCCCAGAACTTAGCACAGACAAACAATGCTGGAGAGGCAGTGGCAATACTTGCTGCCATCCAAGCAGTGCCAAAAAATGAAGCTATTCTCATCAAGAGTGACTTACAGATTACATTAAACAGTATCACAAAACACTTGAGGAAGCAAGAGGATGAAAGATGGATAGGCACTGCAAATAAGAACATTATAGAATCCCTAGTTGCCTGATTAAAAGAGAGAACAGGCCTAACACTACTGAGTAAAGTTAAAGGTCATGCAGGAGTAGTAGGTAATGAAAAAGCAGACAAACTCACAAATACAGGCACAAGGAAGACCATCCCAGATGAAATAGATATAACTATTCTTCCAGGTTCCATCCTGCCAGAGGCAAAGCTATCAAACATCATGCAAGCCATAGCATATAAAGGAATAATTGAAATGCAACTCTTTCTGGAGAGAAAAGGCACAAGCATATATCTAGACATGATAAGATGGGCAGCTATGGAACAGCATGAAGAAATGCCAATGGATAAACAAATCTGGAAATTCCTGCAAGACAAGGACTTATTTAGACAGATCAGAGCTTTCATGTGGAGAGCGATGCATAATAGATACAAACTTGAAAATTACTAGGAGAACATACCAGGCTACAAAGATAGATCAATCTGCCCCCTATGCAAAGTCATGGAAACCCTGTAACATGTCTTTACTGACTGTGTGGCATCAGGTCAAAAGACAGTCTGAGACCTAACATGAACCATCTTTGAAAAGAGAGGAATTGAATACAGAAAGCCCTTGCTTGAAGATCAGCTGGGTTGCATCCTAACAAAGAGAATGGATAAAAATGACAAGGGAGCAAGGAGGTTCAGGAAAGTCATAATAGCAGAAGCAATGTATATGCTCTGGCTTCTGAGATGTGAGTGGAGAATCTCAAGGGGCTCTGACCCAGAAACTCCCCTTATGAAAAGAAAAATAGTGAACAGACTCAGAGCTGTGATATCAAAAAAGATCAAAATGAATTGCCTGGCAATGGATAGAACTAGATTTAGAAGGCTAGCTACTAAGTCTGGCTTAGTAAAAAAGACTTGGAAGAATCTACTGCCAGAGGACTTAAACCCCCTCAGATCCTGGAGAAATTTGACCATGGTTTTAGTGGGTATTGGATAACGAGTCCCACACATAATGTGTAAAGGCATTTTCATTGGGGTGGCTCCAAGCACAGAGGGTTGAGTACATAAGAAAAGTGGCATGACGGTGCAATTATCCCAGTCTACTTGAGGTTGACCATGTAAATTGTTGAGTAAACTATTGTGATACCACCAAAAAAAAAAAACA
>QFEW01012354.1:0-15592 GCA_003316525.1 Termitomyces eurrhizus
CTAAGCAGCTTATTTTGTTGTTGATACTACATTGTCAATAGACCGGACTGGTCTGATTCTGTGTAGTGTGAACCTGAGCTCACTTCAACTGTAACTTCATTACAGATGGATATACAATGCTCAAAACATTCTTGGATGGTATTTTAGCAGACATGTGCCACTATTTAATATGTGAGCACGGGCTATCCTCAGAGGTCAACAATGTGGAAGAGTTTGTGGTGTACACCATCAGGTATGAGCAGTTCCTTAAGACTGCTAACCATTTTGAGCATTGTAGTGGCCACAAAGGAGAAAGCAGGTGACTACCGCCTGCTGGGGCACTCTCACAGGGTCAGCATGTGGGGACCTTCTTGGCCAAGAAGGCCAACTTGGATTGTGACTGCAACACATAGTTTATAGTATGCAGAACTTCTGTGGTGAATCGAGGGTGAAGCCACCTACAACTGGAGTGGGTGCCAGATGGAGAACATCCTAAACCAAAGCCAGAATTCAAGCCGGCCAACCCACCTGGTCAAACAGAGACCTGTTTTGCATGCGGCCAGCCAGGCCACTATGCCACCAATTGCCCTGCAAAGATGGGAGCCCTGAGAAAGGGGTATACACCCTGTGCCCACCTTCAAGCTGCACATACTACAGCCGTGAGTAGGAGTGATGGAGACATCTCTGCCAAGTCTGAGGCTGAGCACCTCATGAATGACCAAGAGCCCCCAGAAAAGGCATCAGGTGCCAAGCCCAAGAGTGTGGTCATGGAGGGGGAGGAGTACATCACAGTCGACATATACAATGACATCTATAACAACGAGTACTACAGTTATGACAGCGACTCTGAGTGCCTAGCAGCAATGACAAATTGGCTGTCCTCAAACGATCATGACAAAAATAACGTTGTTTGGATGAAAAAGGTGACTCTTGTTGAGCAGAGGGCACTTTGCAGCACTCTACATTGAAATGGGCAGACAAGGAGTGTCTGGTCTTGTATGTAGATGTAAATGGCCACAAAGCCTGGACTTTATGGGACTCTGGGAGTACTACTTTGGATATAATGCCCCAGTTCGCCTACGTGTACGGAATTTCTGTACAGGAGTTAGATATGCCATTGGCATTGCAGCTGGGCACTGTAGGAAGCCACACTATGGTGCAGTATGGAACAAATGTAACTGTTCAGACACCGAGCTCACGTAGCTGGGAATACATGGATATAGCAAACTTTGATTGCTATGATATGATATTGGGAACACCATTCATGCGGTGTAACAAAGTCATGCTAGACTTTGAGCACTGTCAGGTGCTAATGAATGGGAAAATGATCCCAGCTGAACAGGTTACAGCAGACGACACTGATAATCGTCTACAACATCACCGCACTACAGAGAAGTGCAAGAATTCTCCATGACTCGGCCAGTGCAAAGTGCCAGTGGTGAAGGATGTGGATGAGAAAGTACAGGCTATGTCTAGGCTGAGCTCAGACCACAACATGGTGATGATGAGCGAGGAGGAATATCAAGCCTCCAAGATGAGAGACATGTGAATACTCACTCCTGATGAACAAGGTGCAAAACCTCCAGATAAATGCCAGCACCAAGCAAAATAGCATGAGGACTTAGTGGATGTATGCCCACCTATGTCCTCATGAGTCAAGTTAGATGACTTGAGGGACAGCAACCGAGAGGTGGAAGCCTCATGTTGTGAGAAGACGTGGTCTCTCTGGGAGCGACCAGCTTCCCTTTCCAAGTACAACTGGGCATACAATCCTTGAATGCTGCAGGAGTGGAACAAATTGGTGGCAGCCATGTGTGTGTGAAATGCGCACCAGCAATGGACGACTGTCACACCAGCGTATCACCAGCCAGTGGTGGACAAAGTGTCCATAGTGTATTCACTTGTACATGAAGGAACAAGCCTCGTGGCTCATAAGGCAGTGGTAGTGGATCTCTTGCTGATATACCTAATAACAGTGTTACTCAGGTGCTCGCAATTCATAAGCAATATGCACTGCAGCCTCAGCCACCATCAGATACAGTGGAGGTACTTTCTTCAGTGCATTTTAAGGGGAAACAGAAGGTGACAAGCCTTTGTAAGGAAGATATACCTCGGTTGCATCAGCAATGGCAAAAAGAATTTGCTGATATGGTCAATGGGACCAAGGAGGAGCTCCTACCATGGCAGGAAGTGAACTATGAGATTAATCTCATAGATGAGAGCAAGCAATACAAGTATCATTTGTTGTGCTGTCCATGCGCATTCTAGGAGCAATTACATGATAAAACTAATTCCTATTTGAATGCTCAGTGGTGGTCACCATGCACCACTGCTCAGGCTGCACCATTATTATGCATCCTAAAAAAGGATGGAACCCTTCAAATGGCTCTTGATGCATGTCAGCACAATGATAATACCATAAAGGATGTAACTCCTTTACCAGATCAGGAGGTGATCCAGGAAGATGTGGCTTGAGCAAAGTATTGCTCAAAGATTGACCTTACTGATGCCTACAAGCAGATGTGCATTTGCACCAAAAACGTACCCAAGACCATGTTTGCCTCAATCATGGGCACATTTACAAGCAATATAATGCAGATTGAGGACTGTAACATCCCCGCAACCTTTCAGAGGTTAATGACCTCTATATTTCGAGATGTGATAGGACGCTTTATGCACATCTACTTAGATGATATATTCATCTATTCAGATTCCATGGAGGAGCATGAGCAGCACCTCAGAGTTGTATTCAAACGACTGTGCAAGTACAAGTTGTATCTGAAATGGAAGAAGTGTGAGCTTTACGCTCAAAGTATAGACTGCCTAGGGCATGTCATTGATAAATAGGACATCCACCCTGATCAGGACAAGCTCGACCACATTCAGGAGTGGCATACGCCACAGAACTACAATGACATCCAATGATTTGTTGGCCTTGTCAATTACATATCGAGCTTCTTGCTTGACGTCACTGCCTATACTGGGCCACTTATGGCCATGACACAGAATGGGTCACCGTTCAACTGGAGGCTGCTGTACCAGCAGTGCTTTGAAATGGTCAAACAGATCTGTATGAAGACTCTGGTTATTTGACCAATCGACCCTAGATAGGACAAGCCTATTTGGCTTATTTGTAATGCATCTAAGACAGGTGTTGGAGCCATATATAGCCAGGAGAGTAGCTGGCAGACTTGCCAGCCAGCTGGGTTCATGTCAAAAAAGTTCATGACTGCCTAGCAAAACTATGCTGTGCACGAGCTAGAGACCTTAGCTATCCTCAAGGCCCTCCTCAAGTAGGAGGATAAGCTGATGGGATACTCCATCTATATCATAACCAATCACAAGGCGCTTGAGCTCTTCAAAACTCAGGTGAATTTGTTGCCACGTCAGCGACAGTGGATTAACTACATGTCAAGATACCAGTTTGACATCACCTATGTTAAAGGTAAACTCAATAAAGTGGTGGACTACCTGTCTCGCTACTTTGAGAGTGATGTAGTCGGTGAGGCTCATGAGCCTCATGAGTACATGCAGGCAGATTGCTGCATAAATCCAGACAGGGAGGATCTTTCTCTCCACCAGTACCAGGAGATCAGGAAACATGTCTTGGATGTATGCGTGATGCATGATGACAAATGCAGGCAAAGTATTTGCCTCAGGGAGCAGCATGAGGAGCGGAACTTAGCCATCCAGCTGCTCAAGGAGCATGAAGTCATGGAACCAGCGTCAGCTGGGGAACCCGAGCACCCCAATCAACCCTTCACTTTGGCTAAAATGCTGGAAGGCAAATTGCCTTTGTCTCAGCCACCTAGCCTGGACAACAACAACTTCTGTATGGAAGTGGTGTGGGAGTATGAATATAACTCCCTCCTTGCTAAAATCATCACCAATCCCGACGATCACCCTCAGTTCAGGCAGGGGCCTGATGGACTAATCACAATGGCAAACCGTCAAGAAGTGGCAGTGGTTTGCCTTTCCTGTATGTGAGCAACTGTAATGCAGGTACTGGACCAGACCCATGCTCTAGTGGGGCACTTTGGTGTTGCATGGACATTAGGATACATTTGTAGATGGTATTGGTGGCCAGGCATAGCCCAGGAGGTTACCAAGTTCTGCGCATTATGTGCAGTGTGTCAGAGAGCAAAGCTGCCCCCTGCTGAAAAGCTACACCAGCTACCTGTGCTGGTAAAGCCTTGAAACTCCATTGGAATGGACTTTATAGGTCTCTTTCCTGAGTCTAGAGGATTTGACTACCTCTGGGTGGTTATATGTTGCATGACAAGCATGGTGCACCTTATACCGGTGTGCATAACGCTGACAGCTAAGGAGCTGTTGTGGATCTACCTCAGGGAGATTGTTAGGCTGCATGGGCTGCCTAGTACCATTGTAAGTGACTGTGATTCAAAATTCACGTCGCAATGGTGGAGGGAGCTCCACAAGCTGTTAGGAGCTAGACTCCTCATGTCGACGTCATTCCATCCTCCAACAGATGGGCAGACTGAGCAGGCCAACCACAATATAGGTCAGATTCCGAGGGCAGTTGTTTGCCCTGATTAACGAGACTGGGTGGACTGGTGTCCACTCACTGAGTTTGCAATTAACATGAGTATTTTGGAGACGACAGGGTATGCATCCTTTGAGCTCAATGGAGGGTACTTGCCCTTCATGCTGCACAAAATTTGTGCAGATGTAATAGCCTACTGAGGTGTAGTTGAGTTTGCCAGGCAGGCCCTGGAGAACATCGCGGCAGCGCATGATGCCATCATTGAGATGTGAGTTTTTCAGGCAAAAAATGCCAATCACTATAGGCAAACGGATCCACCCATATCAGTAGGAGCATTGGTCTACTTGTCAACGTATAACCTGAGGCTTCCAAAGAGATGGGCTAGTAAACTATGCCTGAAATGGGTAGGCCCATACTGCATGCTAGATGCAGAGCCAAGTACCTCCAACTATGTGCTGGAGTTGCCTCAGGCATTACAGGAATGACAAATCGTTCCAAAGTTCTATGTATTGCTGTTGCGACCATATAGCACGTCAGATGATGTGTTATTCCCTAACAGGGCAACCCCAGGCCCTTATAACTTTGAGGCATGAGACAATGATGAATGGTTTGTCAAGTGCATCATAGGGCACCAGTAGACTGAGTGGAATATGCTTGAGTTTGAGGTACGATAGTCCCTCAGAGACACAATATGGGAGCCATACTCCCATTGCTCCAAGCTGGTGGCACTTGACCATTAGTTGGAGTTGAAGGGCATTAAGCGCCCACATCAGTTAGGTAAGCATGCCAGCACTTAATTTGATTGGCAATGCTAATCACGGCTTGGCTGAGTTAGTCAGCAACTATGGCTGAGACATGTGTAAAATTTGAAATTTCTTTTTTCTTTTTCTTTCCTCAACCATGGACACATCGCCCATGGACTAGGACATTCAGCAGCAGCAGCAGCACCAGATTGAGTTTGCGCCATTGGTCTTACCGTCAGCTGAAGGGGGGGGCAGATGGCTCCTCCACTGATTCAAAATGTGCCCCAATGGAGACAATTGCAACAGGCTGTGGGCTTCCCACAGCAGCAGCAACAACCAGCAGCGGGCTACCTGCCGCAGCAGCCAGTGATTAGTGGCTATCCACCACAACAACTCATGCAGGGCAACTTTATGCCCCAGAACGCACTCATGGGCAGTTTTTTGCCTCATTAGACAGCACAGGGCACTTATGCACCACATCACGCTGAGGGCCAATCCCAACAGGCCCAGTACGGGGGGGCTATTAAGCCCCCAAGCAATGTCAGGATAGAGACAGCTTGCCCCTGTACTGGCAACGGGGCCAATGGGAGCACATCCTTTTCCCTAGTTTATCACCCTGGTGCACTATCCTGGCATGGGTAGTGCACCCGTAATGATGCCGTACTCCCTGGCTTGGATGGGAGCTTGGGGCGCAATGCCCCAGTACAGTGCCTCGTATGAGGTGCCTACCAAGGGAGGAAAATCGACCTCCCAGATGGCAAAGACTGCTGGTGAGAGCACAAAAGCTCTCAATACAGAACAAAGCAGTAAGTCTCTAGCCAATGTGCTGATAGAGAGCCTGGCCAGGCTCTCCTTGTTACAGCAGCTGGAGATGCCACACCAACCCAAGCCCAGCTTGAAAGAAGAGTCGCATCCTCAACGCAACAAAGAAAAAGCATGGGCTGTCGAGCCCAGTCTCAACCAGGACTTAGTCCTGGCTACTCTCCTCCAACACCTGGGGGACAATGGGTACGATGTATCCGCAAAGTCGTCATTCCTCCACGATGCAGAGACTGTTGTCCTCATCAGCCAGATGATGGACAACATGGATCACATGTGTGCTCAGCACAAAACTGATCTTCTTGCCCTATCAGCTGCTCATAAGCAGCAGAATACACCTCTAAGTTGGGACACTGACTCCAGCAAAAGGGCGCATTGGCAAGGAGTGGAGGACATGCCCTCCCGCTTAACTCAGTCGAGCATTGTTGTTCCTGGCTGAGAGGCCAGCCTAGGGCAGGACATCCTCCCCTATGAAGATGTTCCTGTTCCAGCTGCCCCCTGGCTAATTCAGTGCCTTGCTAGTGGCGCATCTGAGGTCATGTCTTCACAACCATTATCCATGGTATCCACCATGCACTCTGAGGAGCAGAGTTCTTGGGCCGTCAGTACATGCCCCACTGAGGCTAAGGCCTCACAATCCCAAAAGAACCATCAGGGTAAGAACTCAGAAGGGCATGCATACATTAATGTGCACTTTCCTGAAGATGCCTCGAAAGGAGCCCCAGAGGCTAACATCCTCTTCTTACCCACCATATTAATAGAAGGCCCTCCTGTCCAATATCCTTGGTGCATGTGGGCAATGGACCCACATTCAAAGAATGCTGGGCTGGAGAGGCTGCCCTCCCTGCCCTCCGATGATGAATGGTATGAGGAGCCTAAAGAGGCTCATATGGAATCCCTGGTGCTGCATGAAACTGACTGCAGCACAATGTATAGCACACAAATAGCGCAACAGTAATTGATGGGCCAAGATAAACCGTCAGGTGCAAGATAGCACCAAATGAAAAGCTGCCCTCCTTGAAGATAAGACCAGGCACATCCCTGATGCGCTCGGCGTTGTAATCTATTGTGATCACACTATTGAGCGTCAGAACTCGTTCTTCAGCATGAGGTTGTCTCCCCAATTCTACTGGTCATCAGTGACCAACACTATCTTCATCAGGCAAGAAGCTCACATAGCCAGGACCTTTGAGGCTGACAAAGAGGGCAATGCCACACATACATCCCACAACAGTAAGATGTACCAAGTTGCACCTCGTGGGTTCCCCTGCAGCCCTCGAGAGCTCTGCAGGCTCTATGCACTGGTGAACAACCAGTTTATGCCAATTTGTCAGCGTCAGTTGGGCTACCTCCTGCTCAACAAATTCAAACGGGTAACTATGAATTGTCACTCCACAGCCCAAGACAGAGTAATGTCTCAATTACTCAATGAGGTTCCGTACAAGACCATTGCGGTACCTTTTGTGAGTTTGGAACAGAAGAAAGTTCTGCAGATGATTGTTCCTTTGTGGATTTATCGCCGCAAGGAAAGTGGGAGGCTGGCCTTTGTCGGCCTAACTCCTGACCCAAAGCAACCTTTTGCTTTGAACTACCTGGGCTCATATGCCCTTCTCTATGGGCATCCTGAGACACCCAACATGTGGACTGGTCTGGCCATGGACCATGCCATGCACATTTACTGGCACAGCCTCTTTGGGTTTGTGCTTGTACACGCTATCTGCATAAGCCGCCCATCCAAGTCCACAGTGCACAAGCACCTGGCCTATGTCTTTGCATGGCCAGGCCTCTATTGTTGCAACCATACGCTGAGGGGTGCAGGAAGCCCACTTACATAACATTAGCACGTGACTATTAGACAGTTTTTTCTGCCCAGGAGTCTTTTTGATTCATCAGTTTTACCGACTACTGAACCAAAGGCTCCAGGCATGTATCCATTTAATATTATCAGTTTTACCAACTACTAAACCAAAGGCTCCAGGCATTCACTGTCTCATTCTCTTTGGTCTCAGTCTGTGCCTTTGTTGTAGTCGGCTTCAACAGGTTATGGGCCCCGGCCCACAGACTTAGTCACCGAAGATTAAATTATTTATGTTCGCTCCGTTTCAGGACGTTGTAGCAAACACCTTTGACAGCAATTACTAAAGGACCCTGAAAGGCTATCATACTCGGCAAAACCATTCATCATGGATGACACACCGGGACCACTGCTGCCAAAACTCGGCGTTGCAAAATATGCCGAGTGGGAAAAGTGTATGTTTGGCCACTTGATGTCTTGCGGTAGTCACACCATTGCACTGGGAGAAGAGACCAAGCCTACAATTGACCCAGCGAACCCCACGTCACTAACAGTCTGGAGCTCCTACCAGCAGAGAAAATTCAAGGCCGCTGGCAATATTTAGCAGCACCTAATGGAGGCAAACAAGTTGCATGTGGATGCGATCTGCACTGACCCTGCTGCCATGTGGAGGAAGCTCCACGAGGATCACTCCAAATCTGCACCCGACGCTTGCTTCAATTCCCTTAGCGACTTATTTGCCATACGTAAACGAGATGATGAGTCTCTTGTTGACCTCAGCGCTCAAGTCCAAAGTGCCATGCAACGAGCTAAGTCACTTTGCCCGACACCCCAGACTCAGCCAGATGGTTCTATTACAAACGCTTACACAATCAAGATACTTGACGATGAACTGACGATCATGGCGATAATTCAAGCGCTCCCACATGAAGAATACGGATCTTTCATCTCTTTCATTCTTATGCTCAATAACATGACCATTGATACAGTTCTTGAAGCCTTTCACATGGAGCAAGTTCAACGGCAAGCCGCTGCCGACGAAGCGCATGCTGCTGCTGCCCGTTCAATCACTTGCTATTTTTGCGATGGACCCCATAAAGTCCAAGACTGTACTTATTTTCAGAACGCAAAACAGCAACATAAGAATGATGGCAGCGCCAAGTCGAAGAAGTCTCGAGGCCGCCGCAGCGCAAAAGCTGAGGTTAAAGCTGACACTCCTAAAACTGATACCTCCAAGACAGACGCCATAGCCAAGGCCGAATCTGGATGTGATGGTCCCGCAGTCAGTGCTAAGGCCGCCATTGATAGGACTCCATACAGGATCAGCGCATCAACGGCAGGCTATGGCAACGCAGCACCAGCTCAGGATACTTTAGCGCGTGCTAATTAACCAATTTTGGCAATATTTGATGGCCGCACATGGCAAGAAGCAGATCCAATCAGTGATAGCGCCAATGGCAGACAGAATGACAACTGACAGATGGCATCAGTCACTGACGACAGCGCTTAGGGAGAAGCCTGATGATCTATCAAAAACTGATGAACAGCTTGGTGTTTGACCTTGGCGTCTGACATCGCTTAGCGCCTTGATCTGGCGCCTGACATCGCTAAGCCTTTTGGACAGACAGAAGGGTGATGGATTGATGGTTTAGCATTGTAATCTGCTGCCTGGCGTCATTAAGGGTCTTGAATGGACAGTAGGGATCTGAAACCGTTGGAGCTACCCCTATAAAATTTTCTAGTTTACCGCACTTTGGCAATGGCTAATCACTGGCGACAGTGAACTCCTTGTAGTATAAAAAGTACTTACCGACTTGTACATACCCATCGAACCAAAGAACAGAGTTTCCTGCTCCCCTCACTTCAGTCTCCCTTACGCTCAAGACCTCATTTACGGTCGGCGATGTCGAACTCATCGGCAGTTGCAGACTATCGCTAGCCTTCAACCTATTCACGCCTTGCAGCTACGGCAGGCATTAACAACGCTTAGACCTCGCTAAGCTTACCGCATTCTTGCCACTGACATTGCCGTGTGCACTTACCGCTTCTTTCATAGGCGCTTTACCTTAGCGCTTAACACTTGCCAACCTTTTCCAGTTTCACTTTATTTTCATAGGCGCGTTCTCTGGGACCTGCCCAGGAATGACGCCCAAAGTTTGGTCAGTAACAAATATAACTATAGTGTTACCGTACCAATAGCTTGCGTTGGGCGTGCTATAAGTGATGTGAGGAGTCCCGGGCAGGTCCCAGGGAACGTGCCTATGAAAATGAGGAAAAGTCAGTAAGGGGGTCGGCAAGCGTAACGCGCTAAGGTAAAGCGCCTATGAAGGGAGCGGTAAGTGAACACAGCAACGTGAGTGGCAAGAGCGTGGTAAGCTTAGCAAAGTCTAAGCGTCGTAAGT
Organism: Termitomyces eurrhizus; assembly: GCA_003316525.1. Lineage (NCBI taxonomy): Eukaryota > Fungi > Basidiomycota > Agaricomycetes > Agaricales > Lyophyllaceae > Termitomyces > Termitomyces eurrhizus. Next base: position 10,243 of record QFEW01012354.1, read on the forward strand.
GCCTGCCGTAGCTGCAAGGCGCAAATAGGTCGAAGGCTAGCGATAGTCTGCAACTGCCAACGAGCGTGACGTTGCCGACCATAAATGAGGTCTTGAGCGTAAGGGAGACTGAAGTAAGGAGAGCAAGAAACTCTGGTCTGTTGTTTGATTTACAAGTCGGTAAGTACTTTTATACTACAATGAGTTCACCGTCGCCAGTGGCCAATGACGCCAAAGTGCAGTAAACTAGAAAATTTTATAGGGGTAGCTCCAACGGTTTCAGATCCCTACCATCCATTCAAGAACCTTAGTGACGCCAGGCAGCAGATCGTAAAACTAAACCATCAGTCCATCACCCTTCTGTCTGTCCAAATGCTTAGCGATGTCAGGCACCAAATCGAGGCGCTAAGCGATGTCAGACGCCAAGGTCAAACGCCAAGCTGTCCATCAGTTTTTGATAGATCATCAGGCTTCTCCCTAAGCGCTGTCATCAGTGACTGATGCCATTTGTCAGTTGTCATTCTGTCTGCCGTCGGTGCTATCATTGATTGGATCTGCTTCTTGCTGTGCACAGCTGTCAAATATTGCCAAAATTGGTTAGTTAGCACGCACTAAGGTATCCCGGACCTGTGCCATGTTGCCGTAGCCTGCCATTGATGCGCTGATCCTGTATGGGGTCCTATCACTGGGACTCCTCACATCACTTATAGCGTGCCCAACGCAAGCTTTTGGTACGGTAACACTATAGTTAGTTATATTTGTTACTGACCAAACTTTGGGTGTCATCACCATTTGTTGATCTGCTCTCCATCAGCCGTCCCCATCTGACATACTGTGGAATACAGACTCAGGGGCCACGACTTATATGACCCCCCATTGTGAATGGTTCTTGCGTGACACTTTCATCCCATGGAAGGTCCCAATTCATCTTGCCAATAACGCCATCGTCTATTCCATGGGAAAGGGCTCAGTGCAATTTCAGCTGAGAGGAAGAGGCGGTGATGGAAAACCTCTTGATAGCGTGATCATCACAAATGTATTATTTGTACCAGATCTTGCCAACAATTTGCTCTCAATCACCACACTATCTGTGCATCAAGGATTCACTATTATGTTCCGTGGCCGAAAGGTGTTCTTTAACATTTGGAATGAGTTAGTGTTTACAGCAACTATCAACGATGCGCTCATCCCTTATCTCAACGGGGATACGCTTGTATCTTCTCTGATCACCCTGACTGCTGGCGTCACCCAAGTTGGTCCTACCTCTTTGACAACTATTGACTACGCACTCCTACATCGGAGAATGTGCCATCTCGGGGCAGATTGCCTTGAGCAACTCATAAGGGAGGATCTGACCGAGGATCTGAAAATCAATTCAGGATCAATGTTGTCACATATCTGCGAACCTTGTCTTGAAGAGAAGCTGCACAGAGCCTCATTCCCACACACAGCTAATTGTGCGACCGAGGTGCTAGGTCGAATCTTCACCAACGTGCATGGGCCAATGCGTGTAGGAGGCTACCAATCGAATTGTCAGTGGTGGGGAACATTCGTCGACGACGCTATGCGATGGATGGAAGCTTTTGACATGTAGAAGAAGAGCGAGACATTTGCTGCTTTCAAGCTGTACAAGGCGCGCGTGGAATGTCAAACAGGTAAAAAGGTCAAGTGTGTCCATCACAATAAAGGGGGTGAGTTCATGTTGAAGGCCTTCTTGGATTTCTGCGAGTCCAAAGGTATACGGCTCGAATTCACCAACACAGCCATGCCACAGCAAAATGGCGTAGCTGAGCGTCTCAACAGAACGATTAAGGAAGCCGTAATCTCAATGCTTGTCAAAGCTAATCTTCCCAAAAGTTTCTGGAACCATGCGCTAAGCACATATCGCCATGTACACAACCGCTGTCCCACCTTGGCACTGCCATGCAATATAACCCCGTTTGAGGCATACAAGGGCTGAAAACCACATATCGGTCATCTTCAAGTGTTTGGATGCGCTGTGTTCATGCTTATTGGACGGGACAAACAGAAAGGTTTGAGTGGCCGCACAATGGCAGGCATTTTTATTGGCTACCCAGATAGTTACATCAGCTGGAAGGTGTATATACCCAGTACCAGGAAGATTGTCATTTCATGGGACATAATATTTGACGAAACACGCTTTCCAGGTCTTTCCATTTCAGACTCTTTGCCCTTACTGCCCACGGAAAGTTTTCCCTCCCTGCTCAAGTCTGATCCATATGACTCCGATGACATATCTACTCCAATGCTCGTACAGCCCCCAACAACTTCAGCCTCCACTGAAATGGCAGATCCCGACCCCATCTTCAATAACAGCCCCTTGACACCTTTGCCTAGTGACACCGAGGACGACTCTAATTCGGTGAGAGCCGCACTACGCATGCAGCCCCAGCCTCAGCCTCCCTTGCATGAACCTAGTCAGCATACTCGTTTTCAAGCTCGACACCCTAACGCAGAATATTACGATGCAGTGCAGCGCCAAGACAATCGTGTAATATGAGACCCGCCACCTCCTCCACTGCCCTCTCCCTACCCCGAGGATAGACCAGAGCAGCCCCTATGGGACATCAATGTGGGTGACATTGATGCCCATGGGGAGCAGGAGGTAGACTTTGTCCTGAACGTTTTCTCAGACGAAGCCCTACTTCAAGCTGGTCGCGCCTTCATGGATTCTGGCGTCGACGCAACTGTATGTGGTGTGCTTTGCACAGCACAAAAGGTGGGAGCTCATGACACTAATCCGTGATTGTGTCGAGAGGCTATGTCAAGCGAGAATGCTGCCGCATGATATCAGGCCATGTGCGAGGAGATGAACTCCCTTAAAGCCAACGGCACTTGGCATGCAGTTTACTTACCTCCTGGTCGTCATGCTATTGGCTCGCGTTGGGTATTTAAAGTCAAGCATTTGCCTGACAGCGCTATTGACCAGTTCAAGGCTTGCATTGTAGCCCAAGGCTTTAGTCAGCGTCCCAGCATCGACTTCAACAAAACTTACGCTCCCATGGCTCGTTGGGCTGCTGTCTGCACCGTGCTCGCTTTAGCGGCAATGGACGACCTTCATCTCGAATTTGTAGATATCTCTTCAGCCTTCCTCCATGGCGTCGTTGATGCCAAGCTTTACATGAAATTCCCGGACGGTTTTCCTGAGGATATTCCCCCAGATATCCAGCATCAGCCGGAGGAAGGTGCACCTTGCGCTAAGCTCGAAAAGGGACTATATGGTCTGAAACAGGGTGCACACCTGTGGAACAAGAAACTTCATCGTGTTCTATTAGACATCAGTTTCACATGGATAACTTCGGACCCATGTGTATACGTCTACCTACGTGATGGTGTCCGAATAATAGTCCCTATCCACATCGACGATATGACCCTAGCTTCAAAATCAAGACCCGCCATTTTCAAGGTCATCTCAGAAGTCTGTAATTATTTTAAGCTCTGTCACCTTGGCCCTACCACTGGTCTTTTGGGCGTTGTTGTCACGTGAGACTGACCCAACCGCAAGTTATGGATTGATCAAAAGTCTTATGCGATCGAAATCCTCTCACGTTTCAACATGCTTGATTGCAAAGCGGTCGCTACCCCTCTTGAGCCAGGTGTCTGTCTCTCTAAAGCTGATGGCCCCTCGTCACCTGAGGAAGTCAAGGAAATGTGTTCAATCCCTTACATACAAGCTACCGGTGCCCTTCTTTATCTTGCTATGTGCACACGTCCGGACATCACATTCTTTGTTGGTGCTCTATGTCATTTTAACGCGAACCCTGGTCCAAAACATTGGAAAGCGGTCAAGCATCTAATGTGATATATCTGAGGCACTCTAGACTACAAGATCAAATACTCCGCCTCTGCTGCCCAGCTTTCCCCCCCTTTTCTTGCTTACACTGATGCAGACCACAGAGGAAACCCCAACAATGGCTGCTCTACCTCAGGTTCCATGCTTATAGTTGCTGGCGGTGCCGTTAGCTGGACGTCCAAGTTACAGACCATCGTCGCCCTGTCTAGTACTGAAGCTGAATTTGTAGCCGCCAGCGAGACAGGCTGCGAATTATGCTGGCTGCATAACTTTCTTGCGGATGTTGGTGTCCCTCAGTCCGTTGCTTCCATTCTCAACATAGACAACCAGTCCGCGATCTCAGTTTCCAAACACCCAGAACATATGGGCCGGCTTAAACACCTTGACCACCACTGGTTCTAGCTCCGACAGGCCATTGAAGACAGAAAAATCAAGCCCGTTTATATCCCTACACAGGACATGATTGCCGATCTACTTACTAAAACTCTCTCGCGCAACACTGTCGACAATCTTCGCCGCAAGATGGGCATAGTAGGGGAGTTCTTGCGGAGCAAACTTCTGTGACTCCTGTGGGCATTCCATCAGGTGGGAGTGTTGCGACCATATGCTGAGGGGTGCAGAAAGCCCACTTATGTAACATTAGCACGTGACCGTTAGACAGTTTTTTCTGCCCAGGAGTCTTTTTGGTTCATCAGTTTTACCGACTACTGAACCGAAGGCTCCAGGCATGTATCTATTTAATATCATCAGTTTTACCGACTACTGAACCAAAGGCTCCAGGCATTCACTGTCTCATTCTTTTTGGTCTCAGTCTGTGCCTTTGTTGTAGTCGGCTTCAACATAGTCTGCTTCAACATCTATAAAGAGGCTGTTGCCAAATACAAGGCAGCTATGGGGGCAATTCTTTGTGCCCCTTTCCACCAAGGACCCAAACTTCAAGGCTCAGGCTGTGGACATCCCAAAAGCTTCAGCTTCCATCTTTACCACTTTGGATATGTTATGCATCCTTCTTCACAATCAAATCCTGGTCAGCTGGGCTAACCATGCATACACGTATGGGGTCACCTACTTGGCCCACATTTTCTTCAGCGACAGCCAGCTCTACAACAAGGTGGCTGCCATCAACGACGAGAGGCTGCAATGCCTCAATCACTACAGGACACCTCAGTCTCTTGCTCAGTGGGATAGGTGGTGTGAAGCCACTATTGGCAACCGCCAACGACTAATGCTCCAGCAGCAGGAGAGTCGTCGTGTGTTCGATGATGCATTCACCAAGGAAATGTATCTCCTCATTGGGCAAGACATTTATGCCTGAGAAATCTGGACATGCCAGTACCCATCCGACAATGGGGATCTCCCTGATCCCCAACCTCCTACTCCAGGGCCGACTTTTGGCCCCACTATTACACTGTCCCCACCATGGGACTATGACAACTCCTTGCCTCTGGCAGAGCCATCAGGCACCTCTCACGAGCCTGCACCCAAGGATGAACTCCTTGACTATAATATGGATGACATGACTGCTGATCTATTCTGGGAGCCCAGGGACTCTCCAAT
>QFEW01012372.1:0-20431 GCA_003316525.1 Termitomyces eurrhizus
CTTAGATAGCTATAGTTAATAAAAATAAAGTATAAATAAAAAATAAACAATATTTGTTATAGATGTGTTTAACATATATTATGTCAGCATTTGGATGCATGACCATCAATGATTTTTGAAGATCATATGACTTTGCATCGTCCAAATTCACCTGAACTATCTTGATTTTGCAAGGGATCATTTGAACAATATGATCTATATTCTTAAATACACAGACTTAATTCAAACTAAACAACTCCCTATTAGTAATATATAATCATGCCACTCTAACCTATAACATTATTGTTGCTTTACTATCTCTACATACTTATATATTTAATGTATCTAGACTGCCTTCTTCAATTAAACTGTCATGGAACTATACCCTCAAGGACAAATCCATGTACCAACAAGTAAAATGATTGTTTGCAAAATATATGATATCTTTTAAGATATATCACTTGTTTCTCAACCCATAAACTAGCACATTAATGTATCTATTAATTGCGATGTCAATTGCTGCCACATCAAAAGACAATATTAGTGTTGTGTATACTATTTTTATTATTCTAACTAATTCAGATGTGCATGTTCTGCACTGAAATTTGGTAAGAAATTCCATGCTTCTTAGAAAATATTGTATTGATAGTTGTGAATTATTTAATATGGCAATTTGACATGAATTTGATGTAACAGCTTTTCTGTTAATTGCATGACTGCATGGACAGTGCATATATGATGTGTATACATTTTGCCTGTATGTAAGCAACTCTTCAATCACAGCATAAACATTTGTTAGTTCACTATACAAAAAATTTCTCAGATTGTGATTGTTTATACAATTTCTTAAATTCTTTCTTGCATCTTTTAGCATAATTTTACTTTTGTGCATTGATAAGAATTTGCTTTCCATGCTTTGCATAATTGATGTTCTAAATAATCACAAATTCATTGACTATAATGACATGTCATCTTGCCACATATTATATAATATAGTTATCACTGTATCATATGTGCAACTATTGGCATTCTACTTAGTTCCAACCAGTTCTCCACATCTGTCCACATTTAATTCCTATTCATCACTTATAATATATTTTAAATTTTTTAAGTTGAGTGAACTATCATCATGGTTTTGGTTTGTTTTGCTAGATATTAGTTGAGTATGCACTATGGGCTGAGTTCTCTTAGCTAGAATAAATCTGCTTTTAGAGGACTACAGTAGCTTAATAGATTAATTTTTACTAGTAAACTGCCATTTAATATCTGAGAATGATATATCATCGTGAGAGTCCTTGTCACTCCACTGTAAGGCTGTATAAAGATTAGGGGGCATGAAACCTTTTTGTTTGCATTATCTAAATAAATAAATTAGATCAGCTTGTCTAGGTGAATCAACAAAACCTTTAAGAAGCTGGTTCATATATCTGACTTTGGTTATTTCATCAAGCAATTTCAAGTCATGAAATTCTCTGTACAATGCCCCACTTGCTTTGCTTTATATTTTATTCACATCAAATTCTTGAATGATGAGCATCTCTGCAGCTGTAGCACTGTGAGATAATGCAGTGTAGTAGGCTTGATGCAATTAACACTTAGTCAAGTCTACTGGATTGTAAGGTCTAGTCTTTCCTTAACTTGCATAATTCATCATTACATAGTTTACTAATACCTTTACCTGTAATCAAGACAAAGATACGCTGTTGTTGCTAGAAAGTTAACATTTAAGATACATACTTGTACATACAATCAGAACCATATTTTTGAGAAGTCCATCAATTTTACTTTTTGTGAAGGATTATTGAGTAATACAAATAATGTATCCAGCATAATCTGTCTAGCCGATTCAATGCAACTTTTCCAACTATATACAAAACCTTTCTGTCCATTGGTAATGCATAATTTTATAGCTGCATTATTTTTGATTATAATAGGCAAGCCTACACATAACAATAGCTTTCTCATAACTTGAACACTGCAAGATGATGGTGGTTGGTCTCACAATGCATGCTATATAGTTGAAGGAAATCTTGTGGTTTCTTTAGAGTATGTGTAGTTGGATGAATGGTTTTTTGTTTCATTACCATCTCTGGAAGACAGACTATTTTTGCTGTAGAAATGCACTAGTTTCTGATGGGTCTTGCTTGCGAATTGAGTACTTTTTATAATGTTAATAGCATTTTTGTCTACATTTTGTGTGGTGATTATAAAAATATTTCTGAACTATTTGTCAGATATAAACAGGCAACTATTAGAGACAGCCAATGATCTGCTCCTAAAAAACTTCACGTCTTTTTTGGTCCATGCTCTATACCTCATGTTTTTAAGTGCAGTATGCAAAGCCGCATTCTTTGTAGACTGAGTTTTCTGCCTCATATTTTTATGCAATATAACAATAGTTATTATTTGATGTCATACAGCCTTGCCTATAGCAAACTCCTGATTCTTCAACATTTTGGTATTTAAACCTACAATTTTACTATATAATGCTGATCCTTCGTGCCTAGCAACAGAGGGCAGCAACTAAGCAAAATTATCTGAAAATACTATGTTTATACTACTAAAAGGGATATCTAGTCTACTGGACAGCTGAGCCAGTCTTGTGGAAATCTTATATAAGTCTCGACATGATAACATAGATACTTTGTCAAAAAACATGTAATTGATACCTAATAAACGAGTTTTAATTTGAGTAAGTTGTTTCTTTGATATACCAATCATATCATTAATGCTAAATATCAAATAATATGTTGAGCCACCTATAAGCAATGCAGCAGTGCTGGTAAGTGCAACTACAGCCAGACAATATGCCTTTCCTCTAGCTTCAAAATACTTAATGAGGGCTCAGAGCACCTGGGTTTTTCTGGTGCCCTCCATTCTTTCCATATACAATTTAAGTTGCTCAGACATATATGATATTGCATGATTAGCTACAATGTGGAACATTCTCAGCTGTTCTTCATTCAGCCTATAGTCTGAAGATATAATAGCAATAATAGGTTTTTATTTATTGTTCACATATATTTTCTGAAAATATTTTCAATCTACTATGTCGACATGTTCTGGTAGTTCTGATACACTGCCTGGTAACTTACCACTGCATGCAGATATGCTGGAATTTTGGCTCTTCATAACTTCATCCCACTTTGCTGTAACAATAGCTTTTCAGTAAGATGAGTCACATTCTTTATTTTTAAGTTCAACAGTATTGATTTGAAGAAACACCTGGTTCATTGTAGAATTTCTCCATCCCAGATTTGCCATAGTTGCTGACATTTGCAGCATATCAGATCTATATTTTAATTCTTTTTTGCTAAATACAGCACTTCTTCATCAATATCTGTTACATTGTCCATGTTCTTGAAGTTTTTAATTTTGTTCTGCTGCATCATGTCAGATAGTTCATCTCTGGTCAGCATTGAATTAGTAAGACATATACCTCTGCTCTTTAGCTAAGCATAAAAGTTGTTGGTCACATCTAAGCACTCATATTGTATGTTCATGTTCTTGAGCAATGTGAGTTGACACTTATTGAAAAATGTAGATTTAAAAGCTGAATTCCATGTTTTTCTAGTATTTTTAAGGTTATGTCCTGTATGCCAAGGTTTGAAAAGTGTTAACATGGTCGCACAATAGTACTCTCTATCTTCTTAATCCTTTCTAGGTAAATTTCCATCTACTAAATTAGAAACATGCCTACATAAGAGAGGATACATATAAGTACCATGAGTATTGGAAAGCAGATAATGAGTTGAAAATTTAATAAACACCAAACCCTGCATATTTTTCATTCTACCAAGGGATATGTCATCATTATTAACTGATATATTATATGTTCTGTTAGTCATCTTGACTCTCTTATATCTCGATGACCACTTGTACGAAGTTATTTGATCCAACTCCAGTCTTCTGAAAATATAATCAATTACAGGTGATAGCCCTATCACTCATCCTTGTTTCTTAATTATTGCCAACTTATTGGAAAACTTGTCATATAACTAGTTAGCAGCATTGTCTGTCCAAAGACATCTGGCCTCTTGAACAAAAGTAGGCCAATATAAATTTGAGAAATTATGGTCAGTATAATGATCAGGATTGCCTAATAGATAAAGTAGCTCAAAAAACTGTCCCAATGTTTCATACTTTTTAAAAGATAATATTGTCATTGTCTGTAACCTCTTGGCAGAGGTCCAGGGGCTCACTGGGGATTGGGGGTTTCTTATGGTGGTGGTGGAGGGCCGCTGGATCTAAGAGAGGGAGCAGCAGCAGCAGGTTGTTCAAGAGGAGGAAGGAGGTGCAGCAGTTCCTGCTCTAGAGGGTGCTGGGGTAGTTGACCGTAGGGTGGTCAAGGGGGTTCCTGGTCAGAAAAAGCCTAATGGGGCCTGACTCAAAGGGAGGTCAGGGCAGGGCTTGCCCCTGCTGGAGTCACATGGTGCTGTATGGTCCTGAGGGTCCTTTTCATGCACAGGGAGGTCACAAGTTCAGATGAAGAGAGTGTTCATGAGAAAACTCAGGAGCAGGAGCAGAGAGAGGATTTCTAGAGTTGTTGGGAGGGAGCCCAGGATTTTGGAGTTTGTCAATGTAGTAGAGGTTGTCTTCCAGGAGTAGGAGATTGTCTTTGGCCACTTGTGCCTATGTATTGAAAGTATTGGACACTGAGTAGGCCTGGGGATGGGCAGAGAGTCCAATAGTATGGGCAGCAGGCTGATTGAAGAGGCCTCTAGTTGAGTTCAGAGCCTGCAAGGTAGCAGAGGCAGCGTTCAGCTCCTCTTGCCATTGTTGCTTCTGGGGTAGAAGGTTTCCTCAAGTGTTGGCTCAGTGCTTGTTTCTTTGAACGTGAAAGGAGCAGGCCAGGTCTATGGGGTCCTCAAAGTGGTAAGAGTTGAGGCTGGTATAAATCTCATCTACAAGGTTCTGAAGTTTGTTCCGGAGTGCCGGGTCTACCTGTAAGATCCTTTTGGTATTGTTACTCTTCCAGAGTGCTTTAGAGGTCGTGACTACCAAGAGTCACCAGGAGAGCGTATGTGCATCAGACAAATTCCTCAGGAGAGGTGTGAAGTGTGTGCAGTACCTTGTCTCGCTATTGAAGGTAATCTTCTGTGTGTTATTCCAAGGAGAAGAATAGTGGTCGGGCCAGTAGTGCTGCCATGGAGCATGGTCAATTCTGGTGGGAAGGTTTGGGAGTTTCTGTCAGGGGACCGGTTTCCGGACCGTGTCCAACCCTATTCTGAGCTTAGTCTGACGATACGCCTACTCCTAGCAGATCTGACCGGCCGCTCGGCCCACCCTTTCCCCTTCTGTCTCTTAGTAGTCAGCCTTGATGAGTCATATGCATGGACCTTACTCAGCATTGATTATTGTTAGTCATACTTCATTACATACCAGGGCCTGATTAGTAAACAGTATTAGTAATAACACAGTCACCGATGTAGTATATATAGGCAGCTTGTGGATAGAATATCCTTAGGCTGAACAATAGCAGTGTTTTTCTGGCCTATCCACTGAACCGACCATAAGCTTCTCTAGCGACGTCCAACCCTCTGTTAGCCTTGCTTGTCCCCTGCCTGACTCTTGCCCGCCCTCACGCTTGCTTGACTCTTGCTCATCACTCGCACTGTTGGCTCTGTAGAAGGAGTTCCGCAGACGTCAAGTGTTCCCTTTACAGTTTCAGTGGTTGAGGGGGGTAATTGGGACTAGGCAGGTTGGAGCCAGGGTGCAAATGGCCCTCTGCTAGTAGGAGGCAGGATAGCTCCCCATGAAGTTTTGGAGAGTCCTCTGAGTATTATCCTGTAGGAGCCAAAGTTGACAGGGGGGTTGGCATATATATCCATCAATCCAGAGGGTGCAGGAGCTGGCTAGCAGAGGGGCTGTAGGCTCTATTTGGGTCAGGGGCTCAGAAGCAGAGTGCCAGATAGATTTTGGGAATTGGAGGTGGGTATAGGGTTTGGGGGGTGCTGTGGTTGTACTATTTTGGTAGCAGGCAACTGTAGGCATTGGTTTGGTAGCCTACAGGATAGTAGATGGGGGTGCATGTAGACATCAAGAATGGGGTAAGAAGAAATCTTGATATTATATCAGGTTCTGCTGACAACGGGGACTTTTAATGGCAAGCAAATCTTTATGAGATGGATTTGAAGTCTACAAAGTGTCTCCAGATAACAGAGGAATGAGTTCCAGAGTTTTGGGTGAGGCATGTGGGTGCTCTGAGGAGTACACAGACATCAGAGTTTGAGGATGGGATGAGGCAGAATCCTAGGCTAAGTCTAGAATTCAGCAGGAGATGGAAGTGATTGGGGAGGAAGACTAAAACCAGAAAATAGAGAGAAGATCAAAGTGAGACTTAGTGAACCAGAAGACTTGAAGAAGTAAGAAAATAAATTGAGCAAACAATATGAGATAGACAAAAAAGTATAGAGGCAGGAGTTACAGCAATATCAAGACTACCATAATGGATTACTGGCTACCAGTTATATATCTATGGCGGTTAAGATACATGGCATCTGGGTAAGCTCCAGGGCTAGGCTTCATGTGGTCAGTCCTATGCGCTGTATTGTCTAGATTGAGTTCTGTGCACTGTATTGTCTGGGTTGAGTCCTGTGCAGCATATTGTTCAGATATGGGTGTGGTGCCAGGAAGATTGGTTGGGGCCTATTAGGTGGTGTAGAATTGAATGCTGGAGTGATTGGCAGAGCCTGGAGCTTATGGATAGGTGTTGGGGCAGGTCACCTGACTAGGTGGCAAGGGCAGAGTGTTGGGACTTTGCATGGTGCATTGGGGCTTGCATGATGTGCTAGGGTGATGGGTTGTGACACAATGTTCTGTCTGTCCAATATGCTAAGTAGTGCCAGGCGTTAAATTAAGATGCTAAGCACCATTAAACGCCAAGGTCAAATGCCAAGCTGTCAGTTTTGGTAGATCATCAGTCTTTTTGCTAAGTGCTGTTGTCTGTGATTGATGCCATCTATCAATTGTCATTTTGTCTGCCATCAGTGCTATCATTGATCAGATTTGCTTTTTGCCATGCATGGCCATCAAATATTGCCAAAAATAGTCAAATACATGCATTACAGTATTCTGAGCTGGTGCTATATTGCTGTAGCCTGCTGTTGATGCACTGATCCTGTATAGGGTTCTATTACCAGACCATCCTTGCTTTTTTCCTGGAGCCCATCAACATTCTCATAAATAGTGGTGCCACCAACAACTTTATCAATAAAGCTTAGACAGCCCTCACCTCACAACCTCCCCAAAGGCTTTCCCTCCCTATCTACCTTCGGCTCTTTGATGGCAGCATCTCCTCAGCTGGCAACATTACTCACTTCATACAGATGCCCATAATCTTTGCCTCTGGCCATCACCAGACTCTCTGACTCCTGGTCATCAAGCTCCATGCTGCTGCCCCTCTTGTTCTTAGGCTCTCATGCCTGCACACCACAAACCTCCAGGTCAATTCAAAGGCCCTCATGCTCACCCTCAATCATAGCATAATCTAGGAACCCATCTTCTTTGAGTCCTCACCTCCCACAACAAGTCTGGAAAACCCTCAGCATCCTCCAGAGAAAACCTTTGGCCTCTGCTCCCAATCTACTTAGTCTTTTGTGATTCACATATGCTTTGACACCAACTCTAAGCAACTCTTTGCCCTTGTCAACAGTGAGGCCACCAGTATCATGACCCCTCTCATCCAGGACCCCCTCAGGGCATTCCTAGAATCTCATCTGAAACTCCTCTTTCAATCCCATGACACAACCCCTGCCATCACGACTACCAACATCGCCATCATGAACATCAAGGCCTGCCATTACACAGTACCTCCAACCACCCCGCATCATGGACCCCAGAACTACCTGATGGCATGACTGCCACCCCACAATCAACAACCAGATCACACCATTCAATTCAGCCATTACGCACCACTCATCACAGCCCACCTCCATGCTAATTGATTGCATGTTCTGCCTGTGTAATCCTCAGGATACAGTTCTCTTTCCATTACTCAATGTCTCCTGAAACTTACCCCAAACATTCCAGAATCCTGTAGTACTTATAGAGTAACCCTCTCTTGTATTTGCTAGTCTTAATATTACATTGATTGTTCACGTGCACTTTGTTTGACTGGTATGTACTGACTGGCACACTTGGCTGGCATGCTTCAACTGGCACACTCAATTTGTTTGCGTGCTCTTAAAATTGGTATGCACTTCACGACTTAAACTTTACTAACCAGGTCTTGTCCTAGAACCTCCGGTTCTCGACTCGACTCAAACCTTTAATTCTTTTCAACTTCATTCAATCCCCAAACTAAGTCCCTTACCCTGGAAGTCCCCCTGTTCACGTCTTGAACCCTGGAGTCCAGTCCAGAGTTTCAGACACCCAAGTACACATAGATCAAGTCTGCCTTGTAAGGGCATTGCTTTCCCAGAGAGCCCCTGACTCAGTGGAATCTGACAACCAGAATGTTCATTGGTAACCACCTTAACCTCCTCCACACCCAGCTTGACAAACTCCTCAAACTTTGGTTGTTTCATAGAAACAATATAATGTCTGAGCCTATCACAAAGGGCCACACCACCATGACTCTTGACAACAGCTTGATGTTTCTGGCTGACTTCCTGGTTACCCAGCTCTCCAAAACAACCCCTATTATCCTCAGGCTTCCCTGGCTTTGAGAGGTAAATTTCAATATCTGCTGGAAGGACCTCACCATGACCTTCCCCACTCCTGGGGCCTGACTTGCTGCTGCCATCCACCTCTATTCCCAAACCTCAAACAACCCAGGATGCCCTGACTCTCCTCAAAGGGACCCATCAAATTTCCCCCAAACATCTCCTGGAACCATTATAAGAGGCCCTGCTACCCCGCTTAAAACTACCGGCCTACACCCAGGCCCAACTCCAAACCCAACACACTTTTAAAATCTCTTAGGGCTCTGAACATCAAAATTATTAGCTGCACCCCCTTCACAAAGATTCTTTGGGACAGCACCCCAGCCTACTAGCTCCAGGTATCTCTGACACTATCTGAAGAACACCTCTAGGCTGAGGACACCAGCTCTGATGCTAAAACTGAAGACCAAATCCTCACTGAAATTGTTTCTTTCAAATATCATAAGTTTGCTGATGTCTTCTCTGGAAGTAGTGCCAAGGATCTTCCTCTACACTAGTCATATGACCACAAGATTGACCTTGAGGATGGCACAAAGCCTTCACTTGGCAAGGTCTACAACATGTTCAAGGTCAAACTCTGCGCACTCAAGGATTACCTTAACAACATGCTAGGTAAGGGATTCATCCACACCTCAATCTCCACCGCCCAGGCACTAGTCCTCTTGGCCAAAAAGAAAGATGGGTTTCTCTGACTATGTGTCAACTACCAGAGATTGAAGATCACTAAGAAGAACTGATATCCCCTTCCTCTCATTGGAGACCTAGTTGACCACCTCCAAAAGGCCAAAGTCTACTTGAAGATCAACCTCTGCTCCAGTTACAACAATGTCTGGATAGCTCCAGGACACAAATGGAAAACCACCTTCTGCACCTGCTATAGCTTTTTTGAGTATTTGGTAATGCCCTTCAGTATGACTAACTCCCCTGCAGCTTTCCAGTACTTTATGAACAACATCTTTCATGATATGAACAATGTCTTTGTCATTGTGTATCTGGACAATATCCTAATCTACTTTAACTCCCTCAATGAACATCAAATCCACATCTGACAAGTCCTCAAACAACTCTGGAGCCACAACCTACATGCAAAACTGAAGAAATGCTCTTTTCATGCCATGGAAGTTGAGTACCTCAGCATCATTGTCAACCTGGATGGAGTCCATATGGACCCAACAAAGATTGAAGCAACCCTCAACTAGCCTCCTCTGAAAAAAATCAAGGAGGTACAATTTTTCCTCAGCTTTGCAAACTTCTACTGACATTTCATCAACAACTACTCTGGTATTACCAAGTTCCTCAACTGGCTGATTCAGAAGGACACTCTCTAGAGGTGGGACAGTAAGTGCCCAGAGTGCATTCACCTTACTCAAGAAAGCTTTCACCTCAGCACCAATCCTCTGGCACTACAACCCTGCCCTTCTGGTCCATCTTGAAATGCAATGCCTCCAACTATGCCATCACTAGCACCCTCTTGCAGATGGGACCAGACAACCAGGAGCTCTGGCTCATGGCCTTCTACACCTGATCAATGATTCCTGCCAAGCTCAACTACAACATCTATGACAAGGAACTTCTCACAATTGTTGAAGCCTTCAAGCAGTGGCAAGCCTACCTCAAAGGTACCCTCCATCAGATTCAAGTATACTCAGACTACAACAACCTTCAGTACTTCATGACCACCAAGCTCCTCAGTCACAGATAGGCCCAATGGTCTGAAGTCCTCTCAGAGTATGACTTTACTATTCATTACCGCCCCAGATGACTCAGAGCCAAGCCAGATGCCCTCACCCAATGCCTGGACATCTACTTGAAGAAGTCCTTTGAGGCAGAACAAAACACCTTCAACTATTGCGTGGTAGTCCCTCCTAAACATCTGAATGCAATACTAATCTTGAACAAAGAAGGAATTCTGAAACAGATCCAGGACTCTCCTCTGGACAACTATGTCACCTGGCACGACCCCCAGAACTCTGTCTCTGATAGACCATCACCCAACCCCTCTTTTATACTCTCCTCTGATAGCAAGATGCTCTTCTGCAATGGCTGCATTTATACTCTGGACTATAAGAACATCTGCCTTGACATCCTCTGACAGCACTACAATCACAAGCTCAGAGAGCACCTGAGATTATGTAAGATGCTCCAACTCATCTCTAGCACTTACTTTTGGCCAGGAATGAAGAAGAACATCATCTGGTACATCTAAGCCTGCAAGCTGTGCCTCTAGGCCAAGATTCCCCAGCACAAACCCTACAGATTCCTCAAGCTTCTGCCTATCAGATGATGCTCATGGTCCTCAATCTCCATGGATCACATTGCTGAGCTCCCAGAATCAGAGAGCTTCAATGCTATCCTTATCATTGTGTGTCAACTTACAAAGCAAGCCATCTTCATCCCATGTTACACCACCAACAACGCCCCAGACTTTGCCCAGCTCTTCCTGAAACACATGTTCTTGAAGCATGGACTTCCCAACAACATTGTCTCTGACCAGGGCCTCCTCTTTGTTTTGAAGTTCTGGACATCTCTATGCAAAGCCCTCAGTGTCTGAGTCAATCTTTCCACTGCATATCACCTGGAGACCAATGGACAAACCAAGCAGGTCAACCAGATCCTAGAACAATACCTCCAGATATATGTCAATTACCTCCAGAATGACTGGCACACCAAACTCTCCCTCACTGAATTCACCTACAATAATACCTCCTACTTTGCCACAGGCACATCTCTCTTCTTTGCCAATAAAAGGTACCACCCCTGATTGACCCTGTCCTTTCAGGATATCCCCACCCACACAGCTCATGAGGTCACCCAGGACCTCCAGAATCTCCATAAGTTCCTCCAAAGCAAGATTGAAGTTGCCAACAAGGCCTACTCCAAACATGCTGACTCCTGCCACAAACTCACATCTGGCTGGAACCCTGGAACCCTGGTCTGGCTTGATCAGTATAATTTCTACACAAGGCATCCCTCCATAAAGCTCGACTACAAGCATTTTGGCCCCTTCAAAATAACCCAGAAGGTGTCCTTGCATGCTTATTGTCTTGACCTCTCTTCAGAGTTAAAGGGACTCCACCTCATGTTCCATGTTCAGCTCCTCAAAAAGCATGCTCCAGACCTCTACCCAGGACAATGTCCCAACCAACCTCCCCCTTTCAAACTGGACAACAAATACCACTACAAGGTAAACTGCATTCTTAACTCCCAGGTCATCTAAGGATGACTGAACTACCTTGTATGATAGACTGGTTACAGACCAGAGAACAACACCTGGAAAACCCCAGCAAGCTTGAAGGACATCCTTGTTAAGCTCTGAAAGTTCTATGACTCCTACCTGGACAAACCCCAGCCCTCTCAGAGCTGAAGATCCTACAGATGGCTGCAAGGGTGTAACCTTTGCCTCTGGATGCATCAGGGATTCAACTTCCACTAATAAGCTTTTTTCTTTTCACCTATGCTCCCCTTCCTTTCTTCCCTCTACTCCTGCTGTTGAGCGCTTATAATATCAATGTATACACAGGCTAGGATACAATATTTTACATAACTACAAGAAATAAACAAGACTCTGGACCAAGAAAGAATCCTACAACCCCAGAGCCCTGCTGGACCCCTTTCCCATTGCTGCCAAAGTTTCTGCCTTCTCCAAAGCCCCCAACCTACTTGCTCCTGATCCCTCTGCTGCTGCTGCCACCTCCATTGCAGCCACCATGGCTGCCACCTTCTGATCATACAAGGATAAAGGCTCTCCCGTGTCCACTGCCACCTCCACCCAAGTCTCTGGGACTATTGGATTCTGCCTTCAGTGAGTAGCCGGAAGCCACCCCAGCTGGCCAACCTCCTGGGCAACGTCGCCCAAATAGAGCCCAAATCCCAAGGCCAATTCCTGAGAGATAAAGGTGGCCCCCTATCCAACAGGAGACCATGCTTCTGTGCCCAGCCTAGAACAATCAGCTAAAGCTCTAAAGGAATTATGACAGGCCACTCACACATTGCCTCCTCCTGGGCAGCTGCCATGCTCCCCACTAACCAGCTCCTCCAGTGGAACAAACTTGTCTGTGCCCCCTCCACCTTCTCAAGCAGCTCCTGCAGTTTCCATGCCCTTGTCTTCTGTTCCTCAGCCCTGAGTGCCCACCCATTCCTCTGCTCTAGCCAAGCCCTAAGGCTGGCCACCTTTCCCTCCAATGCATTCCAGACCTGGAGAAGCTCATCCCTTTCCACCTGCAGATCCTCCCAAGCCCTCCTCTTCTGCCAAGTCTCTGCATAAGTCTCCTGAAGCCTCACCAATGACCGATGCTCCTGAATTGCCACCTTGAGCTGATGCCACTGCACCAGGGCTGCCCCAGTTCCAGGCCTGGACAACAGCCCATGCCTGCCCAATCTATGTCTACCATGCCAATATCCACTGATAAAATCATCTTGACTGGTTGGTCAGAAGAAGGTCATGAAAAATTGTATTTGATTGCATAATCTCATGTGCCAAATAGGTATTGAAGAACCCTCTTCACAGCTAGCAAATGTTTTTTCAATGGATTTGAGTTGTACTGCCTTAGAGACATGCTAAGTCCAGTCAAGTATACAGACTAAGATATAAAATCAAGCTGATGAGGCATTGATCATGAAGTTTTATATCATCCTCAGCAATTTTAGGTAAAGCATTTGGAGAAGGTTCAGATCAGTCTTCAATTTGTCCTGCAATGGAAAGAAATAATGGTGTAGCATCTAAGAGGTGATACATTGTATGAAAGTTGAGAACATAGCCCTTTTGTGACAACTACAATTTTTTTTGTTATCTATTTCAATCTATACAAATCTCAAGATATAGGTCTCTTGCACCAAAGTCCTTGATTTCAAAGCATTGTCTTATTTTCCAGATAATCTAGTCATACAGAGGTTTTGAGTTTGTGGCATTCAAGCCATTGTCAACATGAAGACAAACAATAATGAACAAATCTTGTCCATCAAGTGGTGGTGGAATGGAAGTGTCAGGTGGTGTAGAAAAACAACCAAAGAAGACAGTGTGATCAACTCTGCATTGAGTAAGACCATACAATTCAAGTTCCTCCTGAATAACTTCATATCATTCATGCAAAGCTTGTTGAAGTCCATATAGAGCATGTAAAACTCTATTAAATTTCTTTGGATCCTTATCTGAAAAACTGGATATCTGCTTGCAGTATATCTCTTGGAATGACGGTGTATTCAGGAAAGTGGTTGTGACATGAAAAGTAAATAGCTCCAAATTGTACATGGCTGTGTATGCCAAAGTGATCTTAATGCTCATCATTTTGGCCACAGATGCATACATTGTTCCATAATTTTCCAGTTGCTGGCTAAAACTTTGAGCCACCAGCCAGGCTTTTTTCCACCTTTGAATGATTGAACCATCAGAATTCAGTTTATGAGCATATATCCATTGAACTCTGATCGTCTTATGACTAGTGAGTAGATTAGCTGAGACAAAGACCTGTTGTTGATAAAGACTATTAACTTCACGCTCCATAGCTGCATGTCAGATGTCAGCATCTGGATGGTGTGTAGCTTCATAAAAGTTTTCTGGTGCTTTATCAAGATTGATAGGTTTTGTAGTTTTAAATCTAGGGGTGTTAAGACCATGAGCTGCATAAACTTTATAATTGTTAATAGCTGAGATTTCAAGAGACATGAGATCCAATGTCAAGGTCAAAAAATCTACAGTGTTGTAAAATGTATCAAGATCCAGTATGGCAGAGAGACCTTGATAGGGTAACAACCAAGCCTGACAATTTGTACAAAGTTTAAAAAGACATTCATTCCTCTTGTGCATATCATCAAAAAATGCCTGCCCTGCATCAGTTATTATAATCTTGTGACAAGGCCAAGTCAATAGATTCAAATTTGATGTGGGTACATTTGATGGTGAAGGGGGCTCAATATTAGTGGGTGTTTCAAACAAAGAGGTTGATGATGAGGAAGTCTGTACAATCAATGTAGGGAGTTGTGTAGTAGAAAGAGGTACCATTGGTGTAGTTTTGAAGATGGGCTGTAACACTTTAGAATTTTGCTGTGGACATTCTCATTAAAAACAACATCTTGGAAGAAAAAATAATGACTATTCATATCCCAAATGCATCACCCTAGTTGACCTTTCTTGTAACCCACAAAGATGGCTTTAAAATATCTAGTATGACCTTTCTGACATGTCTCTTTGGGAAAAAGGACAAAACATTGGCAACCCCACACTCTAAGATGTGAGAGGTCAGGTTTGTGGCCTTCAATAACTTTGTATGGTATAACAAGATCTGGCAATGTAGAAGTTGGAATGTAATTCCTCAGGTATTGAGCTATCAAAACTGCATCATCCAAGAAAAAGATAAGTAGACCAGCTGCAGCCATAAGTGTTTGGGCAGTATCCTCCAGTGTCTGAATGTACTGCTCCACCTTTCTATTCTGTTGATGTGCATATGCTGTCATTGATTTTAAAGAAATACCCCTCTCATCCAGATGATCTTTCAATTTACCCTTGACAAACTCTTTAGCACCATCACAATGAACAGACAAAACCTTATTGTTTGATTTAAGTTCCAACTGAGCTTGAAAATCTTTGAAGTGTTTGAAAGCTTGATCCTTCTTTGAAAGTAGGGCAGTGCTACCATAGTTTGAATAATCATCAAGTATAGAGTAGAAATATGTGGTCTTGCCATTTGCAAATTGTGTTGGAAATGGACCACACAAATCCATGTGTAAGAGTTCACAAACATGAGATGCACAACAATGAAAGCTGTCATAAGGTCAAGCAGGTTGTTTGCCAATTATGCATAGAATTCAATATTCATCAAGGAAAAGACCTATAAAATCAACCCCAGACACACAGTCCTTGGTCAATACCAACCAAATAGTCTCCTGAGCAGGATGGCCCAACCAGCAATGCTATAAACTTGGCATGGCCATAATTTAGGGAAAATGTAGAGATGATGAGTCAATGGCTGGGAATGAGACATGATCCATTGTATTGAGAAGGATGAAGTTGCAATGTAAAAATAAGAGTCAATTCAAGACTGTGGCCTGCAATGATTTTCCCTGAAGTTGTAAAGATTCAGGAAAATATATAGTTGTAACCTCCTTTTTAAAACAGAGTGCAAGATTACACTCAGTCATGAAGCCCACAAAAAAAAGTTTAAGAGGACATCAGGTGCATGTAGACAGTCGAAAAGAATGAATACAACTGGTTTGCCATCAATCAAGACACTAAAACAAACTTTTTTGCAAACCAGAATGTTGAGTCTGCCACAGTTCGCAGTACCAACCAGAATGGCAAGTTCTTCATTGTATGTCCAGAAATAATGCTTATCCTGAGTTATATGCATAGTACATCCCAAATTGAAGATAGAATTGAACTGGGATGTAATGGAAGCAAAAACAACAGGATCAGTAGAACTGACAAATGCTTGATAGAGAGAGGTGGAACCATCAGACAAGTCCAGAAAATGAAAGACATTGTCATTGAACTCATTCACAGGTGCTGCAGGTAGCAAGGAGTCATCAATGTTGGTAGCATTAGTTGGAATAGTTGTAGAAACATCTCCAGAGGATGAATCTGACAAGGCCACGTGAGCTTGAGGCTGAGTTAAAGAATCTTTGAGAGTATCAGTGATGTTGGCATGATGTTGAACAGGAGCACCAGGTATGGGAAGTGGAAGCAATAAAGAGGTATTGGAAGAGAGAATAGAAGAGGGATTAGCACATGATAAATGTTGAGAGGCAATTGATTTATGTTGGTGAGAGCCAAAAGCTGTAGAGGCAATGATAAATGTCAATATTGGTTTCTAAAATTGTGTCTGCAAGAGTGTAGAAATCAAAAGAGCCACTTGAATTGTTATTCCAAGAGTAACAAACTTCCTCACAAAGAAATGTAAAGGCATTCTTGGGGATTCCATCCATAAATTTCTGAATCCTTTTGTAAGGAGTAAAATTCCAAAGTGTCCAAGAAAGCTGATTTAGAGCAATATGCCAAGCCTGAACATAAGCAGAAATACCATTGGGAACACAATGAAGATTAAAGACAGAATCCTTGACACACTAGGCTGATGCAGCGCTTCTCACACTAAAACTCTTCCAAAGAAAATCCAAAAGATTGTGTGCCATTTGTACCAGAAAATTGTGAGGACCACCACAAATGGGAGGAAGAGAATTGAAGATTTCAGCTGACAATTTGCCAGTGATAATATATGAGCATATATTGTCATTCTTCCAAAAAACCTTGTATGCCCAAGAAGCAGGCAGCCTGAGAAAGATGCAGGGGGGGCTGGGGCTTTGACAACCTTGCAAGTAGGATTGTAAGGGGAGCCTGGAGGAGGGACAGGACACATTTCATTTAGGCCTATATGATCAATTAAGGCCATAACAGGATTGATCTAAAGACTCCAATCTGCAGAAAAATTAAAACAGGGTATTGTGGAAAGTGGAGGAAGCTTGAAATCAGAGATTGGTTCTGATTAAGAATAGGCAGGAGTAGAAATGGGGGGAGAAACAGACTGAGATAGAGGTGGCTGAGAAGGGGGAAAATAGTATGGATAAAGATACCAATGGGAAGGAAAGGAAAAAGGAGGAGCAGAAGAATGATTAGAAGAAGGGGCAACAGGAGAAGAATGTTGAGACAAAGGAGAAATTGACAGAACAGGAGATAGTATGAGAAGGAAAACAGATGGAGGTCAGGAATAAAGGAAAGAATGAATTGAGACAGGAGATGGAGGTGTAAAACACAGAGGAACTGTAGGTTGTTGAGCAACAGAAGGTGCCTGAAAAGGAGCAGAGGCCAGAAGCATCAAAGAATTGGACAAATAGGGAGGATAAAAAGAGAAAGGATTAAACAATTGAGATTGAACAGGATGAACAAACAGGATGAACAGGTGTAGGTACATGCAATGTATGCAATGAAGAAACGTGTAAAGAAGAAAAAGCTGGAGTTGGTGTATTATGAGAGGCAGGAACAAAAGAATGAGAGAGAGACAAAGATGTATGCAGGCAATTTAAATGAGAATGTTTGAATGGACAAAAATGGGGGCAAGAAACAAGTATATCAGCAGAGCCAGGAGGCACATGAGGCAAATGTGGAGGAAAATCACAATGAAAGGGTGTGGATATCATCCAAGGGAGTTGACCACTCCCCTGGTGCAGTGCCAGGAGGAACAGATGAATCTTGAGGGAAAAAAGATCAGACATTGTGTCAACCCTGATGAAAACACAGACAAAATGCAGCTGGAAATGGCCAAGATAGCAGAAAACAACCAGGAAGAATCCAGAGAAGAATACAAAAGGAGATTGCTTCTTGTAAACTCAGTGAACTAGCAACTCTCAGAAAGGGAAGCCCATAACCTATTGCATCAGAACTATTGTTTATGAGACAAGTTGATAAATCCTCAGTAAACTGTCTTTGAGTAAGATAGCAACTAGTTTGATTCATATACGAGACAAGTCAATAACTACTTGTAGGCAAGTAATTAGAGAGCAAATACAAATGTAATAGTTAAAATACTCACATTCTCAGTAAATTGTCTTTGAGTAAGATAGCAACTGAGGATGTCGTGTCACAATCACGTCTCTATAGGTTCCAAACATGTAACCACATAGTACAACTGAATCTCTAGGACATACATCTAACAAGAAATAAAGGAATAAATAAAGAGATAAAGAAGAAAGAAATAAGGAGTCCCCTGACAATACCTGGCAACTAGTCAATTCCTCTTCTGTAAACACGTTGTCCAAGCTATCCAACTAGTATCTCCAGTCTTCTTTCTAGAAGTCAAACATCAATGAACTGCACCAATTTAGGTCCACCAGAACTTGAAAACATTAAATAGTGATGCTAAGCTGACAATGCCAACAGACAAGACTATTGCATAAGATACCAAAATCAGTTCAATGGATAATGAAAATGATGATGAGGAGGATGATGATCTAGTTGATACTAGAGATAATTCAAGCTATCAGACATTTGAAGACATCATGCAAGAGAAGATATACATGTTGAAGGAATTTGCATGTGGACTTGAGTATCAGATCCAATTTCATGATCAACAGATGCTCCAAGCAGTGGAGAGAGGGGAGACTTCATTCTTCAGGATGGTGCAGGCATGTCTGAATAAAGAACACATAATGCAGTCAATGAGGGGAAACATGCCTTCTACATGGGAGCAGTTGACAAGCAGTATCATGTTTTATCAGTCAAGAGCTGCCAGCTCAATGAATTGATAATCTTATCATGTTTGTACATATTAAATTGTATAGGTATTGCCTTTATTGTCAGTGGTGAGGAGAGAGGCCCCAGGAAGCTTTCAAGAAACCTTGTCTGCAAAATAGTGAATTTAAGGGGAAACTTTGACCAAATGTAAGTTCCAACTTTGCAGATTTGAGGCTCAGCTAGATGAAAGTTTTGAGAGTTTGACTACAAAATTCTGAGCATTCAAGGCAATCTGAGTCCCTTAATTGAGGTGTATGACAAGTTCTCAATGTAAATTTATGTATTGACTTGTTATGTTTGTAATAGCACAAAAAATCACATTGTTGCCCCAATAATCCTCACCTCAGTAATTTCCTGGTTGTCACTTTGTGTCTATCTTCCTCTCAGGGTGGTGAGACATAATAATCATCCTCCCACTAATATTTACCAGCTTACATGTTTTTTCAGTCCACCAATTCTGATGAAGAAAGTGATGAGAATACAGACACCACTGGGCCTGAGTTCACATGTAGCATCAACAGAAAGAAGTTCCATCTCCATATGCATGCCCCCATTGACAACATCATCTTTAACCTTGGGCTTCATGCTCTTGTCAGTGATGATGTTCTTTGCAAATTGCTGACACCTCTTGCAGTGTCACAATGGAATGTTTTGCATTGCATAAAACTGAAGCCCATTCTTGCCAAGGCATCTGTTCTGAAGATTTGCATTCCAGGTGGTAAGCTATCTAGTAATTAGAGATATGCTAGCTATAGCTCAGTTGCGTGATATTGGTGCCAATGTCACGCAAACAGAAAAAAAAAGGGGAAAAAAGAGAATTTCCTTTTCAAGACATATGTTTTGCATGGATTGTCCATTATTGCGGATTTGAGGCCGAGATGTGGGAAATTTCCGGACAAGGTTTCTCAGGAGCTACCCGGGGCCCTGGGGAGAGCAAGTTAGGTTCTTGACAGATGAAAACTAATGCTCGTACGATAGTGTCTCGCCTCAGGCCTCAGGTCTCAGCACTTGCGTACTTTCAAAAGCTGCTTGCAATATCAAAGCCACTGAACGTGACCGTAATCGCCCATCAGACCGACCCTGACGCGCACACCCACACTTAGAAAAACAAACAACCGCCTTCGATAGTGTTTATCTGCAGTGTAGATACTTCAGGCCTCATCTCTAGGGAAGCTGTCTTGTCTAAACGCTCACACTTGCAACCACCAATATGTTTCTATGCAAAGAAACAATTCTAGACTGGGACAATACTCTTCTTTGTTATTTGTGGCAATTCATCGACGCCCACAGCGCGACCGTTTTTTATTCTATTTTTCAACCAACAACAACTTGAACTAGTCACAACAGAGCTACTCGTTCCCTTGGAAAAGAAAAAGAAATACGAAGTACAAGGAAAACTGTCCTGATAAATACAGCGAACGAGACGATGGAAATCAACACAACCACCCCAGCGATCAACGCCCTCAGCCCTACGACACTGTTTTTAGTATGGAAAACTTCGATTACATTGCAAACCAGTCCTTCAACCACCGGCGCTATAATCCCGTGTTCAGGACGAATCCAGATTACG
>QFEW01012380.1:0-16059 GCA_003316525.1 Termitomyces eurrhizus
CACGTGGCAATTATAGAACGTCATGTGATCTCTCATCGAAAGATTAACCCGATTCGGCCAGTCCGAGCGAGTCCGAAATTTTGTTCTCCAGTACTCTTTAAACCTTTTGTCTTTTGCAAGAATGGAAGCGTTCAACACTTACACGACTCCATTGTCGAGGTTCGGCGTTTTGTCTCTTTGATCCTATGATCATATACAATTTCTGATCCTGATCTCGCGTTTGGCAGTCGTTATGCCAGTAGAGAAATGGCGCACCTTTTCTCGCCTGCAGTGCGTATGTTTATGTAGCGAATGAAGAGATTCAGATCCATCTCTTGTCGCATTGTTGTGTTTGTAGAACAGGTTCTATACTTGGCGTGCACTCTGGCTTAATCTCGCCATTGCGGAACGAGAGTTGGGCCTGCCTATCTCTGAGGAGGCGATCGAACAAATGAAGGCGAACCTTGTCCGTCCCTTTCCAGCTTTTCAGATCATCGTTTCAGTTACTGTCTGACCTTTGATCTATGTAGCATTTGACCCCTGAGCAATTTGAGACTGCGGCGCAGGAAGAGAAGAAACGCCGTCACGATGTTATGGCTCATGTCCACACTTTTGGCGTTGTCGCTCCCGCTGCTGCGGGAATCATTCAGTGCGTGTTTCCGTGAAATACAGATCCATGTCTCACTCCCGCTGGCCTACAGCCTCGGGGCTACTTCCTGCTACGTGACAGAGTACGTCCAACCTTTATTTTGTATTTCATCGTGGTGATCTCAACGAACTATCTGTGAATGTAGTAACGCAGACCTGATCTTCTTGCGCACTGGCTTGACGTACCTCATCAACTCCCTCGCCGTGCTCATCTCGCGCCTTTCTGCTTTCGCAGAAGAATACCGTGCGCTCCCCACACTCGGATTCACACACTTCCAGCCCGCACAACTCACAACCGTCGGCAAGCGCGCGACGTTATGGATCCAAGAGCTCCTTTGGGACCTTCGAAACATCCAACGCGCACGCGATGATCTTGGTTTCCGTGGTGTCAAGGGAACGACAGGAACCCAAGCTAGCTTCTTGGCGTTGTTTGATGGGGACCACCAAAAGGTATCGTTGATTTCACTTTATCGAATGGATGATATCAAATTGTTATGCTGGAACAGGTGGAGACTCTCGATAAGAGGGTCACGGAGCTCTCAGGATTCTCGTATGCGTATCCGGTGACGTCGCAGACGTATTCACGCAAGGTCGACATTGACGTCCTTGCTCCCCTCGCGTCGCTCGGCGCGACTGCGCACAAAATCGCGACAGACATTCGGCTGTTGGCCAACTTGAAGGTGGTTATCTCATGGTTCTATGATGGCACCGTAGTCTCATTCGCATACCGTACAGGAAATGGAGGAGCCGTTCGAGTCGACACAGATCGGGTCCTCCGCGATGGCATACAAAAGGAACCCCATGCGCTGCGAACGCGTGTGCAGTCTCTCCCGGCACCTCATGGTCCTCCACCAAAATGCGCTCATGACATCCGGTGTCCAATGGTTCGAGCGCACTCTCGACGATAGGTACACGCCCCTTGATTTTTCATTTTGACGGGAATGATGGATTATCTTCTCAGTGCAAACCGCCGTATCACGCTCCCTGAGGCGTTCTTAACGGCCGATATCGTGCTGTCGACGCTCCAGAACGTGTCAGAGGGATTGGTGGTGTACCCCAAGGTCATTGAGAAACGCATCTCGCAGGAACTGCCTTTCATGGCAACAGAAAACGTCATCATGGCTATGGTTAAAAGCGGCGGAGACCGTCAAGAGGCCCACGAGCACATCAGGGTCAGCATTTCCCCGCTTTGTATCGCGCTAACTATCAACTCATATGAATTTGGTGTGGATAGGTGCTGTCACACGAGGCAGCACACCAAGTGAAGAACCTCGGGCTCGACAATGATTTGATCGATCGCATTCGTCGCGACCCGTACTTTGACCCTATCAAAGGCCATCTCGACGCGCTCTTGGACCCTGCGAGCTTCATCGGACGCGCTCCCGAACAGGTGGACGCGTTCTTGAAGGACTGGGTTGTGCCTGCCTTGGCTCCCAAGGAGTTGCAAGAGGCGATCCATCAGAGCAAGAAAGTTGAATTGTCTGTGTAAAAGAAATTTTTCACATATCATTATCAGTGCTTTCATACATATTTTGTGATTTAAAGAGGGTGTTGGAGGGAAAAATTCATTATTGTACTATTGTCAGTTGTGGAGCACAAGCGATCGTGATAACCGCGGCAGAAATTGAGTCATATTTGGGATGATCTACTCGGCATTGGACGTGTCACATCAATGCATCCGTTGCAACGAGGTACATGAATACGTCACATCCTGAGAAGGTATGTCGTCGATCATATCCAGCTCAGTTACGTTACTTGCGACAAACCATGGAGGAAGTTCAGCAGTTCCGAGATACAAGTCTTTCATGAAAAAGCTTTATCTATCTGCAACTTGATGCAACTCGAAATCATAATGTCATTGTATCACTTGGAAGGACTACAACCCAACAGGACGAATATCTGACAGTAACGCGCTCTATGTTTTTCTTATTGTTCCATGACATGCGGAGCAGCGCCTCTTTGGCTATATCAGGCATCAGAGGACTGTGGACAGTGATGATATCTGTGACAACGGATTGACAATGGATTTGTCGCCGTATCAATCTCTCGTTGCCACCATCTATCTTTCTATCCATTCGTTCCCATGCTCATCCACAGCTTTCATCTTTCTCCCCAACTACCGTCTTTACCCAACTCGTCTCTTTCTTTCTTTCTTTCGAAGTACAACAACGTCGGCGACATCTGTGACGAGAAGGAATGCTGCCTCCCCGACCCAAGCACATTCGCTCTAACATATCATCAGCTGCCTCATCAAGCAGTCTGCTCTCGAATCTTGACGCTATCCACCCCCAGTCTGCGTTCTCCGTGCGTATTACAACTCTGAATGGTACCCATTACACTTACCTAGTCGTAGGCGTCTATTTCAGAAAAAGTATATAAATAATAGAAACCACCTAAAACCAGATTCACTGACATGAAGGACTTAGTACTCGCTTCCGGCAGATCCAGAGCACTGGGGTGTAGAACTGACTACCCCGGAGGACGACGATCATCTACATAATCCATCACCGAAGAGAGACAGATGGAGCGATCATAGTGGTTTCTTTTCATTGCGAAGTCTTGCCAACGTTGGGTGCATCGTTCTTCTTTCCATTGGAATCCTAACTCTCTTGTGCGTCCCCTTTCATGCCTTGTATAATGCTCATTTCTCAACTCCGTCCGCTTTCAGTGCTGGTCAGTAATTTCTCTCATTTAGCCGTATCTTCTAACCCTAGGTACCTATCAGGCTACCCGATCATCTCGCACTTCATGGCCAGAGTGCAAACAACACAAGGAGGCTTCAATCTCGGAGGCATTAACGCGACGGGGCAGGTCGCTGAAATGCCCGGAAACTGGGCCTTCTTGATCGACCTCGAAACACCTCAAGAAGTGTACACCAAGGCAGATTATATCAACGGCGAGGACTGGAACCTCGTTTTCTCTGACGAGTTCAACACAGATGGGCGCACGTTTTATCCAGGCGACGATCCATATTGGGAAGCTGTGGACCTGCATTATTGGCAGACGGTGAGAATATGTATAGATGTTGTCTTGGCGCGGGAGACTCATTGTATATCCGTGCCTGGTTTTTAGGGTGATTTGGAATGGTATGATCCTTCTGGCGGTGAGCTGCGCTTGTTTTAGGATGTGTGGATTAGCAATGACATAGCTGCTGGTTGTAGCTACGACTAAGGACGGTTACTTGCAACTGAGACTTGAGACCGCCCTTCCTGAAAATAACCACGGCCTGTCATTTAAGTCTGGCATGGTAGGCGCCGTCCGTCGTTATATGTGAATTCCCCTGATTTGTATACGATCACACTAGATACAAACTTGGTGAGCTCAGACTTTCTTGCTTCTCTAGATAGTCCAGCTGGACATGTACCAGGAATAAGTTTTGTTTCACTGGAGGACTAATAGAGGGTATGTACTTTTCCAATAATTCATTTCTGTGAGACTTAACCTCTGTCCTTATTAATAGCCAACGTGTCATTACCTGGTGACAGCACCGTCTCGTACATTCGTTCCTTTATCTGCGCTAGTCAATCACTGACATCCTCTTTCGAAGTGGTCTTTGGCCGGCTATGTAAGTGATACTTTGCCCCTGCTTTTTTTTCGTTCAGACTTCGTATATAGTTGGACTATGGGTAATCTAGGTACACTCTTTGCAAGTGTCTCTGCTTCCACAACTAACGAACTCCAGGTCGTGCTGGCTACGGTGCAAGCCTTGAAGGCATGGTGAGTTGTGCGAATCCTCGCCGTATTAGCAAAGTACTGACAAGTGCTAAGTGGCCATATTCTTATGATTCTTGCGACGTCGGCACCCTTCCGAATCAAACGCATCCTGGTACTCTAACTCCTTTGGCTGCTGTTGAAAATGGTGATCCAGCCAATAACGATGAGCTAGTACGTGCACACACGCTCTTGATTCCTGTTCATTCACCTACTGACTTGTTTGATAGTCCTATCTACCCGGACAACGTTTATGTTTGTCATGTTTTCTCGTTTCGTCATTCTGTTGACCTTACGCTACTCGATTAGCCGCTTGCACATGCACAGGCGAGTCACATCCTGGTCCAGTCCGGACTGACGGAACATACGTTGGACGAGCGGCGCCTGAGATTGATATCTACGAAGCAATAGTCACGAATCAGATGGGTCAGGTGTCTCAGTCCGCACAATGGGCGCCTTTTAACGTACGTATACGTCGTTTTGTAGCAGCAGGACTTGATTTAATACCTGTACAGGCACAATACGACTGGCTTAATACTACTGATAACCTTATCATCCCCAATCCGGACAACACTTTGTTAAATCCGTATAAAGGCGGTGCGTCCATGCCCTTGAAGTCAATGGTGTCTTCATGTTTATTATTGCTATCCATACAGGTGCCTTCCAGCAAACAACTAGTGGCCTTTCCTTTACCGACCAGAA
Source organism: Termitomyces eurrhizus (assembly GCA_003316525.1). Lineage (NCBI taxonomy): Eukaryota > Fungi > Basidiomycota > Agaricomycetes > Agaricales > Lyophyllaceae > Termitomyces > Termitomyces eurrhizus. The sequence goes on from QFEW01012380.1 coordinate 5,041, forward strand.
TTGTTACGAGGGAGGCACAGGCTGCTTCTCTGTGTATGGGTTCCAGTATAAGCCAGGGTCTGTACCTATATCCTTCGTTTAAATGCAACTGATGAGAAACTTTGAGTGAATTTTCCAGATTCGATAATGCGTACATCACATGGATCAACAATGGCGAGGTCGCATGGACAATAATGCAAGCCGGACTCGCGCAGGATGATTTGACAGAGATCGGTCCGCGGGCAGTCTCTCAGGAGCCTATGGTACATTTTCTTCGTCTCATAATTAATTCACTGGCTTGACAACATCTTGTAGTATATCATAGCGAACCTCGGGTTCTCGTTCAACTTTGGAGACATCGACTTTGAAAATATCCAACTGCCTGCGACGATGCGTGTAGACTGGATACGTGTTTACCAACCTGCAAATGCTAAGAATCTTGGTTGCGACCCGCCAGACTTCCCTACTGCTACATATATTAATACGTGCGCGCAACTAATCTCATTTGCATTCTCGAGATCCTGAGAATTTGGATCCTTATACAGGTACATGGAGGCTTACACGAACGCGAACCTTACTACGTGGCGAGATGATTTCCATCAACAATGGCCGAAGAACAAGCTCATGCCAGAGGGCTGTTGACCAGCTCTATTTCTCGCCGTCTTTACTTCGTATTTGAGAAGCATTTGTGCCACTTCGTATATCATGATACCACATCATCTCATATCCTTGAGGACTAATAGGTAGAATTTAGTATAGTCTAGTAGTAAGCATGATGCAGCTGCTGAGTCCGCGTCCTGCTGGTGGGTAAGATATAGGTAATCTGGGCGGCCAGGTAACACTGATCTATGTAATATGGGGAGGAAAATTATTGTATACATAGTCAAGTTTCTCGCATATCTCATTCTCGAGCTCCACGCATTCGATTGACGTTATATTATACCTCAAGGGAAATTTTGTTGCGGAAATGGCCAAGCTGTGTGATGTGTGATCATTTTCTGTTTGCAAAAGACAACATGATTAGCATTGTGCTGTTGTTGCTGGAGGCGAATGCTAGTAGTTCTACCCTCACTGAACGTGCAGGTGGAATGGACGATGTTATGTATTCCGAGACAAAAAGGAAGTACATATATCGCTATATATATGTGAATGAACTAATATTCACATTTTATTGTGAACTCGCGCCACGCAATTTATCCTTCGATTGAGGTCGCGATCGACAGCGCGACTGAAAAGGAGGTAAGCGCGCTGATGGTTACCCAGGGATTATTAAAAAAGTGGAGGGGTCCAAATAGGATCATATTGTGCCACGAACGTTAGACACGTATTCTGTGAGTTATTTATATATTTCGAACAGGTACAACCAGGAACGAGCACGAACTTTTTTGGATATCTTCGCAACTGAGTAGTTTGTATCTGCAATATACACAGGAATTTCCTCATGACTTTTGAAACATTTTTGAAACACTTCCTGGTCCATTCTTATACTAGGTGACATTGACAGCGTCGAGGTAAAGGATGTATAACCTGAAGCGCGGTGGGTTCCCTGGCGCATAAGTGTATCAGACTTCCCGCATCCCCAGTTCTCCGCGCACTAGATTAATATAGTATCCGTGGAAGATCTCGCTGCGAAAATGAACAAGCCCGTGCATGATGCGAATAATATTTCTCGCGGCAATTTCAGGGATGACATGCTTGGCATCTTCATCATCAACAATTGCAGACACAGTGGAGTGGTACGGAATAGGACCATCCTGCATGGTGAGGTCGGGAGTACGCTCTTCATCTTTGAACATCTGGGACCGGGTGGGCGCTAGAATGTTCTTGCAGAAATTCAGAGTTTCTTCAAGTTCCTGAGGTGTCAACCTTGGATCTATATCAGCAGCACCTTGAATTACTGGCATCAAGGAATGATTTCAGAAATGAGCTATCAGGACCATTTATACATACTTGGGCGTAGAAGTCGCAAAGCTCTGTCGAAATTATTTTCATTTACTTCCGTCAAGATATCCTCCTTTGGGGCTCTGATTTGTTTGTAAGCGCCGAGGACAGTGATCAGAAATCTGTGAAACATTGGTCAATGGTACGTTCAAGATATTTTTTCTTCGAACCGTGTGTATGAAACCCCGAACTTGGTATTATGATATTCAGCAGCATTTGTCTCAGTGCAATCCCCTCGGATGGAGGCAGCAATGGTACTCGCAGCGGAAAGACCTCCAGTGAAGGCAAGATGAACACCAGACGAAAATAGTGGATCAACAAACGCTTCTTAATGATTAAATTTTGACAATTATTCACACAGCGAGAGACCACACCTCCTGCATCACCGACAATGCGATAACCAAGGCCTGCGTAACGGGAGGCCGAGTAACTGAAGTCACCAGCAGATTTGACTTCACTGATCAATTCTGCCTGAACCAAGAATTGCATAAGTTTGGGAGCTTGAGCCAGTTGATTAATATATAGTCTCATAATCGGATTGTCAACACAATTGCGGGCCAAAACCCTCTTCTCTGCGTAAGATGCCTTGGTTAGAACAATGCCAACGGATGTGGTTCCATCGTGTAATGGAATATGCCAGGCCCAACCAGTCCCATCTATGTAATCTCCAGGTCAAATGTATTCCACTGTTGATTACATGAACTTGCCTGTGAATGCTTCGAACCAAGGTGCATTCTCTCTATTTGTTCCTGGCGCATATCGACCACCACCTCTCCAGTATCCCCAGGAGGCCATATTCATCAGGGATTTTGTGAATCGGCGATTCTTGAGGTACTTTGTTGACATGATTCCCGACTTACCAGAAGCATCGACCAGGTATTTGAAGCTAATCTCTCTTGGTTCACTAGCCTCGCTCTCATAAATGGCAGACAGAGGTCGTTCATCAGAAAATCTGATCTCAGTAACACCAAGGCCTTCGAAGACTTTAACGCCTGAGGCAGAAGCGTGACGCAACAAAAGTTCGTCGAACTGAGCGCGTATCTAAGAACGAGAGAGCAAGGTAATGCCGGTCATCAGCAAGAGGAGTAAACCATCTGACGCACCACATTCCATACAATATTTTCGGGGTCTAACTTAATGAAGTCCGAGTCTTAGGAGGTCGTCATCAATAAACAACGCCTTTCATAAATAAGTGAACCTTACAGCCTTCTTGCGTTTTCTCTCGAAGTTTGAGAGCAGCTCCAGGCTGTAAAGCTACAATGAAGGCCATGATTGCGCCACGTAAAACATCAAACCTTGATCACGAAACCATGTTCCTCGATGAGCTCTTCAGCGCCAATGAATCTCATGAAACGACGACACGAAGGAATCATGCTTTCGCCAATGTGATAACGAGGGAAAACATCGCGTTCCATGAGAGTCACGTCGAATCCCTCTGGCAGAAGATGTGATCAGCTTGACTGGCCAAAGGACGAACGTGAATTACCTCTTGCTAATACAGTAGCAGCATAGGATCCAGCAGGACCTCCTCCAATAACCAGAATCGTGGTGGAGGCGGGCTATGCAATTCGAAAACAATTATATCGCAGCAGAAAATTGACGAAGCACTCACTGGAGTTGGATGAGCCATGATTGTGGTGGGATGAAGCTTAGAGAACTCATGCTTTTATCGCTCTTTTTATGCATTCAAGCTTCTGGTTTTGGTTTTATAGCACCGATATTAAATCAGGTGGTCAACAATTCGCTGTCACAATGGCCAACTACAAAGGGGAATTTTTTCAACGATTATGTAGGAAACCCCGTAAAATAGAAGAAAGAAAAATGCTGAACTCATCAGGCAAGATTGATCGTTTGCACGTTAGTCGTAGAAAGCTTGGATTGTAAATCGAGTGGTCCAATAATCCATTCATTGTCACACCACCACTCAAAACTCCGGGGAAGCAATGAAATGGGGATAATGACTGGCCGGCACGGTAATTTGGCAAATTCGACTGGCGAAGAAAATAGATTAGCCAACTCAGAACAGGATATGCATCCAATCAACAACCATCCAGTTTGATACCACGACAGGTAAATGATCAGTCATTTTCTGTCAGACTTCCGTGGTGATAGTTTTACCAATTCCTCACGTTTTCGAGGTCTAGCCACAAAAGGTACAGTCCAGGTTAGCCCCTTTTCTCCCGGTTATATATATATGCATCAAGGACATCCCGACACAGGGGGAAGGCACTCATGAGACCCGTACTCAAGATGAAGACCATACTCGGATGAAATCAGCCGGCTGGATCTCATTGTCCTTGATTTGTGATGAAGCCATAACATACAACGGGATAGGATTATAGTGAGGTAATGGAATGAACTCAATTCGTTGACGCTTGCATGTCACAATTGTTCTTCTCGGAAAGCCTGAGATACGAATGCGACGCGAGAATTGAGTCTATGTGATGAGTCAGCCTCAGGGGCGAGCGATAATTTCTTGCGCTCGCCATAACTAAAGTCGAATACAAAGCACAATAGAGTAATGGAGATACCGAGTTCCAATCCGCACGATCAGACATGCCCCGACTTCGCGTCAGAAGCCTTTGCAGAAGCGCGGGCTGCTATGCGCGACGCAAATGAAGACGTAGACGATGCAACGGCTTGTGTGATGATGACACAAGTTTGGAATATCACCAATCGAGCTGAATGTGCAATCTGGGATGCACGGGTAAGGGAGCACGACCAGAGGGAAGCAGAGAGAGCCCGTGGGGAAGAGCAGAACAGAGAGAGGGAGGCGGAGGTCAGGGCCCAAGAAGAGAGGGCCGCCGCAGGTGAGGAACTGAAGAACAGGCTGAAATACCTGGATATTCCCATGCGCCTACTTTGCCGGTCAAAATCGCGTCACGGTCAAAGCTTCAGATGGGGCAACACAAACTTTAGAAGGGGCAATACGTTGAACTTTGGTACTTCACAAACGCGGGCTTGAAACATGCACGGACAAATGACGTGACAGTGGACGAGGACGTGATCGTGGCCGTCGCAGGGAGAGACGGTAGAGTGGATTTGATACCGGCAGCTGCTTCCAGGGAGTCTAAGTCGGTGGTCCCTGACAGGCTACTGACGTGGGATGACTTCACAATGGCTGTTCGGAGGATACTACTTATTCGCAATGGAAGCGGCTGCCTGGACTGAGCAACGCGTCATAATGCTTGCCAACTTCTGGGGCAGGCCCTCAGCGCTTCTCCACGAGCGAACAACGGCCTCCTCTTTGTATATGGAGAATGCGGACAATGCGTAACGGAGGAGTTCAAGCATATGCATGCCAATGTACCAATAACAATTTATACAGACTGGTATGACAAGGAACACGTTCCTGCACGATTGGGCTGCACGCTATAAAGCAGCCGATGGAATATCACCTTCCTGGCTAGCAATCTACGAAGCAACTACCGCTGATGTCGTCCAGAACGATGCTCACAAAGCGCTTTCCGTCAATGCATCAGCAAATGAAAAGTACATCATATCGCGCCTCGAAGTTCTTCATCGTGCGGTCTATCAAACTCCACCTTCCCGTTGAGAACCCAAATCTTCAAAACAGATTCTCTTCCAGGAAAAGTCGTTCTTGTTGTGGGTGGCCCAGCCAACAACAGTGACGGACAAAAGGAGATAGAAAGGTGGTATTTGGACGAACATTTGCATTTATTATCCAAGGTGCCGGGTTCGTACGAGTACGACGCCGAGCTGGCGGGAAAGGCAGATTAAAGCTCTCCAACCATTGCCTTCCCCAACCTTACTTTATACGACTTGGAAGATGCCTCGTTTATGAACGAGCCGGCATATAGGAAAGCAATATCTAAGCCGTGGGCTTTGAAAATAATGCCGCATGGTGCAGCCTCAGAAATAAGGTCATTCACGCTTTACAAAGGCTTTGCGAAGTGATAGAAGTGACGAGAAAGGCGCTGAGGCTCAGATAGGAATGATTTCCGTTTTCCAATTCCAACATTCTTGTTATACAATTCAAACCTGGTATTTATCTTTTTCCTTGATCACTGCACGAGATAATTGTTCGACATATATTTACCTCAAGCGATGATATGAGTTTACGTACCGTGTTTCCGAATGATTCTACATGCAAGGCTGTGCTTGCTCCCCCTCGCAGTACATCCAAAAACCTCGGCCGACAGAGAGCAGAACGTACAGCGTTTGCCATACTAAGAGGACCACATACTAGTTAAGAAAATTAGCTAGCCCACAGGAGGATGAATGATGAAGTGGGACCATTGAATGAGATAGCGCCAATTGCTTTGGCGGTCTCCTCCTCCACCAAACGCCTCAAGTCTGGACGACCATTTGCTAAGTCTACGCCAGGGAGATTGAGGCCGCCAGGAGACACGTATCCTGTTATCTTCTCTTCACTGCCACCTTCGGAATCGTTATCGCTCCCCGCATTGGAAGCGGTGACGTGGACACGAATATTGATGGCGATTTGGGATGGAGGTTTGGAGATTACATTTGAAAGGGTATCCGAAATTAGTTTCATATCACCTGTATGATGTCACCACGTCGATAAAGGCGGAAAAACGATAACATACTATCGTCTCGGATCACCCATAAGAAGATAAGTTTTGTGCAGTTTGTAGTGCCTTCCCTGACGCGGCTACGTACGAATTGAAATCATGAGGAGTATGCTTGATAGATATTAACGCTTACCGGACGATGTCAATGAAAAGGGGGAGTGTAAATGACACGCCTGAGCCACCTATAGCGCGGAATAAATTTGCGTTTTTGGACATACCAGGCAATTAAGGACTCACCTGCTATCAAGACTACTGTATCAAAGCTCTGAAGAGACGGGGGAGAACCATATGGCCCGTCAAGAATGACCTTCATTCCTTGAGATTCACCAGACGCGTGGAGGAGGCGCCTTGTAAATCCAGATCGTACTCGTATCAAAAAAGTCAACGTCTTATAGTTGACACTTGATTCATTGTCGCTGTCATTATTATCGACTGTTTCTTTTTCACTTCCTTCGTCTCCAGCGACATCAGGTAGCGCATCAATGGTGGAGATAGTGAAAGGGTGTGCCTCAAGAAACACTCCCGATACACTGGGAATGGTAAGAAACATCATCTGCCCGGGGCGCCAGTGAATATACGTAGGTCGCCGGAGCGTCAAGCGAACTAAATGTGGGGAGAGAGCTTCGCAGTAACCGTATTGCTCGATGGAGCCCTTTTTCAAGTAGCCAGTGTTGTAAATGAGAATGCGGATACCTCGAATTGAGCGCTCAATCCCCCAAATAAGAAAAGTGGGCCAGATATGGTTTCCTTCCCTTGAAAATATTAATTAGGTTTGGTGAAAGAGCCAAGGTCGTAGATAAGAGAGGAGCATACACGATGTGTTGAGCGTGGAAATATCCACCGAGCAAAAGTATCCTGGAGGACGGTCAGAGATGAGATTATCTAAGGCCTTGAGTGACGCACAAGACCATGACAAAATGAAAAACAAGAAAACCCTCGTAATAACGCCGCCTCAGGGGTCGTAGGGACACGAGAGACAGGAGTGTGAACGCAGTTGCAGCAAGGAGGCCAGATCTGACCCATGGAAAACGCAAAGAGTCATTTCCAGTCAGTCTATATATTTCTTGATTAGAGACGGTAAACAGATGGGAAAGTTGAAACGGACCCGATCTTTATCTGGGAAGGTACTTCAGACTTGTATAGAAATATATCGGGGATGATGAACTTACTCGACCTGCAGCATGTACCCAAATGAGCAGGCAAATCACGCGTGCGGCCATTCTGTGAAGATATTGCAACTCAAGATATAATGAACTGATGTGATCAAGAATACTGAAGGACTCCTGGCTTACCTTTTCATAACTTATGCCAGTCAGGTCTGCAGTGGTGCTGAGGTTGAGTCATCCAAGAAGTCCAGAAAAGAGCTCTTACACGAAATGACGTTATTCTTAGTACCAAGTGCAGCTACTAGTGGGAGCTGCGTGGTGGCGATATTAGCAGCAACATTTGCCCAATATCTTGGATCATATTTATTTCCTTCTGCATTAGTTGCTTGACGTGATGAGTGAGTACATCAGGTGGCGTTGTTTCTAAGAGTAAGGTTGTGGTACGTACAATTCACAAGTGCCCATACGAAGAGGAGAGTGATGTATACAGCCGTCACAAATACCTCGGCGAAGTTTAGAATATAAGAACTGCCAATTTGGACGGTTGATCTGAATACGATGGCGCGGAAAGCACTGGCCGTCGCCAACGGTAGTCTGGAAAGCGCGATCACACCGTGAACAGGAGTGATTTGATGAGACTTTTTGTGATGGATGGCTAGAGAACGGGTGACAATCGAGATGAAGTGGCAGAAAGAGATAGCTGCGATGAAGGCAGCAATACAGAACCACGCGCGTTCTGGATAGATCACAGCGTGGGCGACACGGATTAAGCGATCAGGATCCTGTTTCTGCGATGCCCTTGCGGCCAAGGATTGACCAATATCAGCGATAGCCATCGAGTTAAGAGTCGATAACGGCTCGACATTGAGGAGCCATTCTTCAGCTCTTTATGTACTGGTTCATGCCAGATCTCGATTTTGGTAGGAAGCTGTCGCGTCTGGAAATCTCGGATGTGCGCAAGTAAGGTCGCGGTCAGCGCAGGAAAGCGACGATGAAATCTCGGCTGGATTCACGCGGGAAACTAGAGTTCAATGGGAAGAGTTGAACTTCATGTGAGCGATTGGATCCGAAAATATCCAGAAATTTGTAAACGTTCGTGCTCGCGGGTCCATGATGCGTCCGACGTTCGTTTGTCAGGTGTACGGACGATGAGAGGGAAGCTAACTCAGATTACGATAACCGAGGGAAACTCGGGGGGTAAGATATCACTTGTAAAACGCGCCTACATCACGTGCTGTGACGCGTGTGACCAGGGTCCAGTCGCGTGTTAATTAGTCGCGCGTATACACCTATTTTCAACGCAAGGCACCATAAGTATGCCAATCACTTTTACCATATAAAACATATCACGTGTCATTGTTATATGACTGAATAAAGCAATATCTAGATACTTTGTTAAGCAATCAATCAAAATTCTTGACTTCTTCTTTGCTTCTTCTGTAATTTAAATAAAGTCACATGATATCTAATATCAGAACTTGTCCAGTAAATGTGTGAACAGATCAAATGAATTTATCACAGATTCTGTATCAGCAAAACTGAATGGTTGATCTGAATGGACAATACTAGACAATATCAAGCCTTTGTAATTTAGTAGAATAGTTCTGACTTGACATTTCATATTGTGCATAATAGGCAAGTTTGACTTCTTCTTAAGCATCATAATTATGTCCTTTGACCTGCTGAGCTAATTTTTATTTATACAATACCAGCTTACATTATGACATTGTAGTCTTGTAGAATATTTGTAACTTGCAGGTTTGACTCCTCCTTAGTGTATCCATTGTAACTTATGTTAGGGTTTTGACCTGCTTGGCTAATTGTCATTTACCAATACATTGTACAATAAATAAAGGAAGATTTGTCAAGCAATAAATCAAAATTCTTGACTTATTTTGTAACTTAAACAGAGTCATATGATATCTATTTTCAGAACTTCCTTCTTGTAAAGTTCTTATTTGTTCTCTACTATTTCTTTGATCTTATATCTGGAATGTCCACTGCTCATCAATGTCCATCTCTCCATATCCATCAGGAACAGAAGCAGGAGAAGCAGAAGCAGAAGGAAGAGAAGAAGAAGGAAGAAGAGAAAGAGCAAGAGCAAGAGGGAAGGATACTAAAGAAAGAGATTACCAAAAAAGGAGATTACCAAACCAAAGGGATGTTGTTGGGCAGATATCTGAGGATGGCACCTCATGGCAAGGTCTGCACATTGACTTTCCACATGCCAATATTGCACAAGTAAGTGACTACAGTGTGTTAGGATGAAGGGTAACATGGCATGTGATTCTTGCAGGCTCATTTGCAAGCAAATATGCAGCCTGATGATTGTTAAGAAAACTACCAAGCCTAGCAAGAAGGGAAAGGAGAAAAAACTACTAACAAAGAAGTCAGTTACCATTATTGACAGTGATGATGGTATGAGATTCTTTTCCTGCTCAAATAGCTAACCAATAGCTAGTAGATGCTCCAGCCAGTCCAATCACAGAACCATCTAAACTGTCTGTCTATTTATCAAAGCTATTGATTTTTAACTGCCCGGCAGATCCTCTTCTGGGTGAGAGCAAGAGCAAGGAGCAGGCAATGGAATCTGGTCATAGTCAGGCTATTGTGGCTGGTATGATAGCAGGCATAGAGAGCCATTTGAACAGGATGAAGAATAAGTTCCTTGCAGAATGTTGAGGTGCAGGTGCAGGAGAGATTTATAATAGCTGAGGAGAGCTAGTTTTCATGTATTGAGGACTTCTTCTGTTTCTACTAGACTCAAGTTGATGCACTCATTGGCCATATAAATAACTTTAAAAACTAATGTTTCTCTCACAGGTAGGAGCCTTGAATGGGCTGTCACCATGCTTGCTGGCCACAACAGACAGATCCATTAAGATTTGCAATATCTAGAGAGTGGTCAACACTTTACAGAGTTGACTTCACATCTCCTCCTAACCTTCTAGTTCCTCACCTCAGTATGATGTGACAGTTCCTCTGACAGGCCACATTGGACTTGGACCCATCACTGAAGAGGAAGAACTCACTGCTGACATATCTGTTTCTACTGGTGACACTTCTGCCCCTGCTGCTGATCAATTCCATCCTACCACTGATATATTTGCTCCAATCACTGTCATTCTATTTCCTCTTTGACAAACATCTCTCTTATCTCTTAAATCTCTCTCATACCCTCAACTGTCTTCCATCTTTTTGCCAGTCCCTACTGAGAACTCTCTTTTTAGCTCAAGAAGACAGGCTTGCAGCAACTTCCAAAGTAGTTGGCCACTGATACAATGGACCTGATTGTCCAGTTGGTTTACCAAGAAATGCAAGGTGACAGAAGATAGATGAAGACAGATGATTATGTAGACATATTTTTTTTTATCACAGACATTCCTACATTTTTGTAATAATATAATATACATAAATATAATGTAATTTTCTTTCCA
>QFEW01012453.1:0-16988 GCA_003316525.1 Termitomyces eurrhizus
GACTAATGTATGAAAAAATCAACCAAATGAAATTAGATACAATGTGATGGACAGGTACAAGGCCCATGGACGTCTTCCAAATACGGCCCACGCACGCCATATGATGAACATATCATTGAGAAACCTTATATAATCCCTTACATGAGAGTAAATTACTATCATGAAAATCGGCATAAAGATGCCTGGAACACAGTAAGTCTGTCGAGAAGTACACGGGACTGACGTACCAGTACATAGTACTTGAATGGCAGAGTCTTCAATCAACCATTCACTGATACCAATTCCAACATTTTTGAGGACTTCCCGCTCTTGAGGTGTCATTGTTAGGTGCAAAGCAGATACGTAGTCCAGACGTGTGGAGCGAAGGGAAGAAGTTGTCACAGAGATTAGTTTTTGAGTGGTAGCGTACTATACATATCCCCGCTTTTTATATGCCTTTGCAGAGAAAGATGTGATCAGGACCCTCAACCGTCAGCAGCGAGGGACAATTTGTTTTTCTGGATATCAATGGATAAGATATTGTTGATTGATACATGACTTATCAATGATTGGGCTGCCATACTACAAGTGGCCTGGGTGTCTAAATAGGATGACACTTGATTGGAGCACACCTCTTATTATTATGTATGGATGACATCCGACGGCTTGATAGAGTTCCTGCATGTCAGAAGTTTCCATAGGAAGTTCGGTTGTCTTACAATTGGAAACATAGAAAGGGCAGAAGTCTGTTTACTTTAGATTTTGGGTGGAATCTTACATCAATGTGGTGTAGTACATGTTGAAGGTGTTTTTTTTTCTAAGAGGCTAAAGAGTTGTCAAAGTCTGCTCATTACTCAGTGTCCTTGAATTGTGGATCAATGACAAACAAAACTTGATAAAATAAAACATCACAACAAGACTATATCAGGAAAATTTTACCCAAGGGTCCACAGACTAACAATGCCTGCTTTGTACCAATTATCTCATGACTGATAAGCAACTACTTGTCAAAATGTGTCTGATATAGTACACAGCATGGCCTTGAATTTGTTTTTGTTTGAGCATATACTAAAAGACACAGAAGATATCTTCATTTTCTGGAGGATACCACAAGAAAGAAAAGGGTGTCTGATGAGCACACAGGTATGAACAAGACCATTCCCTAGCAGACCCAGAAAGTAAAAATGGTGCAGTACTCTGGATCTACTTCAACAATTGAGGCCCATTCATATACCTGCCCCTGACATCGTAATTGTAGGACAGATTCCTGACTTAAGACAAGAACCACCAGACAATAAGACCTCACTATATTTTAGCAGAGATATCACTAGGTGTACATATGTAAAGAGGTTCTAAGGTAAGGTTTCCCCAGAAGATTCCACTGTGAGTATATGCAACAGAAGCAAAATACTACCAAACTTGTGTAAATGTGTCTATAGTTATAGGTGGTTGTAATCATAGGATCACACCCCTTCTCATTTCAAAAGAATGAGGTACAGGCCAAGAAACAAAAGGAGCATGGAAATGTATTTGCTCATATGGATGTGTTCAAAACCTGTGGTAAAACCTACCAATGGCAGGAACATGATGAAGAAAAACTGAGATCAAGCAGCTCCTCTACTATTTCCTGCCAACCAGATATCAAGAGCCTCATTATTTGCCAATTCAAGATCAGATTTCCATTTGTCATGTTCAGGGCTGTTGTCATGACCAACACTTTACCCAGATCTCCTACCACCTCATGCCTCCTCCACCTTGCACCCACCACTGGCAGTCCCAGGGCTCTGAGCATATTCCAGACATCCAAGCAACACCAGCCCCTTCATGTGTAAAGGTCAGCTGACCACTCTGGTACTCCTGCTCCATCATTCAGCTACCAATTGACACTGGCACCAAACACTATTCACCTATCAGCCTAGGCAGTGCCACACAGGACTCACACCTGCACAATACAACACACAGGACTGCCTAAATAAACAACTGTACAAAAAAGACAGGAAAACTCTGGACTTTAAAAGTCAGAAAGGCAAACTCCAGCTTATGTAATTGGCCTGGAAGTGGTACTGAAGAGCTTAGACTTGTCTGAGTGATAGCTAAAGAATCAGAGCACCTCAAAGGCTAAAAGTAGTACTAATAGATAGTGTTGAAAAAATAGAAGCAGTAAGATAAAAAATGATAAAGAAAATAAGAAAATAAAGAAGAGAGAATAAAGGAAAAATCAATAAAAAAGAAGAAAATGAAGAGTTGTAAGGGTGACCTCTAGAGGCTATGGCTTAGTCACAAAGCTGGCAGAGGGATATCCAAAGTGTATTAGAATATATACTAACAATTTCATGTCTAACCTGGCAGAGGAATATCCAAAGAGAACAAGTCTAGGGATTCCATATGCCAGGTTGGACACTTCTGGAGCCTTTAAAGCATGGGAAACAACTGTACAGTACAACAAAACTTTAAAAACTTAAAAATTGCCTAAATAAACAACTGTACAAACAAGGCAGGAAAACTCCGGACTTTGGAAGTCAGAAAGGCAAACTCCAGCTTATGTAAGTAGTCTGAAAGTGGTGCTGAAGAGCCCACACTTGTCTGAATGGTAGCTAAAGAACCAGAGCACCTCAAAGGCTGAGAATAGTACTAACAAGTAGTGTTGAAAGAATAGAAACAGTAAAATAAGAAAATGTCAGAAGAAATAAGTGAATGAATGAAAGGAGAGTGAAGAGGTAAGAAGTGAAAAAAGGAAAAAATGAAGAGTCTCTGGACAGGAGTCCTCTGACAAAATGTAGATAGTCTGTAATCTTTAAAATACAATTAAACCTGTTATCTTTGAGCAACAAGCCTATAAAATCCAATGCTATTGACTAACCCTGACTATCTGGTATAGGCAATGGGTATAGAGCACTGCTGGCAGTGAAAGCTATTTTCTTTGAAAAAATTAAAAAAGAAACATGTTATGCAACTTCCATGACATGTTTCCTTGAGAAATACATAAGCATTTTCTGAGTGTAAAAGTTAAGAAAAACTTCACTTATTTCTTGACTGTTTCCTATCATAGAATAATTTTTACTATCTTTTTGCCAGTGTAAACACACTAAAAATGCTTATAATTGTTCTTTCTATGTTGCCCAAAGATATAAAAATCATATTTTTCATAGAACTAGGCTTGGAAGAATTTAATCTTTTTCTTTGAATTTTTCTCTTGGATACTTTTATTTTTTTCTTAGTGAAGTACAACAAGAAGGTTATAACATATATCTAATGGCAATATGTGGAAAAGATGATTGTCTCTCTAATTATGTTGCTATCATCTTTTTACCATCTTTTTGCCAGTGTAGACACACTAGAAATGTTTATAATTGTTCTTTTTATGTTGCCCAAAGATATAGATATTATATTTCTCATAGATCTAGGCTTGAAGAATTTAATCTCTTTCTTTGAATTTTTCTCTTAGATACTTTTATTCTTTTTCTTAGGGCATGGAAACATCATCTCTCTACTTGTGTTGCCATTGAGTCACTGGTGACTCTCAAATCAACTCTCTCAGGAGCTCTCTGATGTGTCAATTCCTTTCTCACTTATTGCTATTAGATATATGTTATAACTTTCTTGTTGTATTTGACTAAGAAAAAAAATAAAAGAGATTAAATTCTTCCAAGTCTAGTTCTATGAGAAATATGATTTCTATATCTTTGGGCAACATAAAAAAAACAAGTATAAACGTTTCCAGTGTGTTTACACTGGCAGAAAAATGATAAAAAGATGTTATTTTATGATAGAAAACAGTCAGGAAATAGGTGAAGTTTTTTTTAACTTTTACACTGAGAAAATGCTTATATATTTCTCAAGGAAACATGTCATGGAAGTTGCATAACATGTTTCTTTTTTAATTTTTCCAAAGGAAACAACTTCCACTGCCAGCAGTGATAGAGGTTCTTTATCTGGGGTACAAGGAAATATAAGCCTAAAAACTATAAGCCATCTCATTCCATGAGTGAGTTTATATCTTTAGCCACTGCCACAAGGTTCTAATATCCATGGGTCTATTTGATATCTCTTCTCTAGCTTTTCAACAAAAGACTTGTCAAGTTTTATAGAGACACTGATATGGCTGCACAGATACAGATGTCAAACAAGTATGTGCCAATGCAGATGCACTCTGGAATGGTGAGAAGCTTGTCAAGAATAGAACAACATTTACAGCATTTGAACTTATGTTAACACTGTTTATTGTGTCTGTTAATGTTTGAGCAGCAACTATGGAGTTCTCCATCCAACTGAGATTGATCAGGTAGCAGATAAGATAAGGCATCTACAACAGTATTATCTTCACTCTTAATATAAGCTATTTTGCAGTAGATTGAGATAAAAACTCTATCTATTCAGCTTGTCTTCTCAACAGATCATGTTGATGTTGAAAGTTCAACAATGTTAGAAAAGATCTGACTTTCTTTGCTGGTTTTGGTATAGGCTATGTTAGAATTTGTTCAACCTTTTTTGCATCAGCTTCAATTCCTGCAGCAAAGATATGGTGCTCTAGAAAGTTAATACTATTAGAAATCAGACCAAGACTAGATAGATCTAAGTAGATCAAATGTCGGTTTAATCTTTAGTTTTATATAATTGACTGTATTGCACTGTATCTAAGTAGATAAAATGTCAGTTTAATCTACATGGACAGTGAGTAAGTTGTCTTGTGTCATAAGTAATTGTAGATACTCACCTTCAGTCTTGTATAATTGACTGAGTGTGCTAGTTGTATTGTGTAAGTCTTAGATACATATGATGAAACAATGAGGAAAATACTGTTTTTGTATCAAACAAAATGAGGTGGCCAAACAATGAATGTCAGTGGCAGTAAGTGGCCGTTCAATGAGTGTTTGTGGTGGTCCTTATGGAGTCCAACAAATACATAGATTTTTTTATATTAACAAACATATATACTTCTCTTCAGGCTGTAAAGACTTTTTGAATATTCTTATGATGTTTTTCAATAGTTTTAGACCAGATAACAATATTGTCAAGATATATATAATATATTCACCCAATATACTCTTATAGTACAGCCATCACTTAATGCTGCTGAATTAGATAAATAACATTATCATACATTGAAATATTGAATTTTTTGAAGTATGCCTTATAATCTGACCTTTTATTTTGTGAACTTGCACTATCCTCAGTTTTTGAGACTGAACTCAAAGCTATAGATGATGACAATGATCTGAATTGGAGGATATTGAGAAACTAAAACTATATGACACCTTGATAGATGTAGATAACAGTGGCAATGATATGTAGTTTCAAATTATATGATTTTGACTACTTATACTTATTAGTACATCACTGTCACTTTGTGATATCACATCAAGGACATGGTCATTGTTATACTTTCTTTTCTTCCTTACTTTTCCTTTCTCTCTGCTTCTCTTTATTATAGTTATTTATACAACTCTATAATTATACATTATATCTATATACAGACAACTTTCATACAATATCCTCAGTCACTTTTACAAAACTGAGAGTAAATTCAGTTTAGTTTTTTAATTATTAAAAGCGCTGACAATCATATTGTAGATTTATTATGTTGTTTACAATTATATAGAGTTCTAACAATACTTACCACAAGCTGAGGCTTGGGCTTAAGCTGAGCTGGGCTAGGCCTGAACCCATCCTAAAGCCTGGCTTTGAATATGTACAAGCCTAAGCTTCATCAGGTCGAGCCAGACACTGCACAACACTAATTTTGCTACTAGTTAGCTAATGAGTAAGCTGGAGTGATAACTACAACAATTTGTATCATTGTATTATATACATAAATGTTAAGTTTAAGATTATAATATGTATTGATCTGCCAGGCAGTTATTCCTTTACATAGTAACCTATTTACCTATAAATATACTACATATCAATCTGTGACTACTCTTGCTATTTATATATGCTGTTATGCCATTTTTGCTATACATAGTACATATTTAACAAGCAGCACCATACATGTGAAATAGCTGTCACAGAACACATAACTATTTTGACATGGTACAGTTTATTTTGTAGATAATGATTGGATCAGGCTCAACGTAAAAATATGCTTAAAAAATTCACCAACCTCAAAGTTCTTTAGACCTGCACCTGATAAGCAATATGGCAATCTCTGGGTCCTGATTTAGTAGATACAACAAAATAGGTTCCATTTGCAATCATGCAACAAGAGCAAGTTTCAAAAAGCTTCTCAATCATCATACAATTTTAGAAATTGTAAAACGTCAGAACTTGCTTGTATAGGCCATTGCTAGCATGGCATGTCTGAGATCTATTTGTTGATATACACTGATATAGTCTACTGCTTATATAAGCATATGGATAGATAAACAGTTTAATAAAATACATGACAACAAGAATTAAAGATTTTTTTATACTGATACAGGCTGCTGCTTATACAAGCATTTGGCAGTTTAATGAATCACATGACAGCAAGAATCAAAAATATTTTTTCCATACTGATACAAGCTGCTGTTTACACAAGCATCTGGCAGTTTAATGAATTACATGACAGCAAAAATCAAAGACATTTTTTCCACACTGACACAGGCTACTGCTTATACAAGCATTTGGATATACTGTTGCTTATACAATTATCTGGCAGTCTAGTAAATCACATAACAGCAAAAATCAAAGACATTTTTCTCACACACCTACCTCAGCCTCAGGACAAACATCAACAATAAGAACCAAAATCACATAATGGCAAAAATTGAAGACATTTTTCCCACACATAGTCCGCTGCACAGAAAAACCTCTTTTTTTTTTTTTTTTTTCTTTTTTGGAGTGGCGTTAATAGTGTGATGAGTGACGTCCTAGGCATCCTCCTTGCACCCGCTATGCTGCACACCTGGGATTGAAACCAGGTTCCGAGAGATCAGGCAGCTGTTATGTGAGTTATCTCTCTGTGAGGAAATGCTTTTACGCACTTCAGTGTGGGGCTATGGGCCCTTAAAAGGAAAGTTAGCCTATTCCTTCCAGTGTTTCAGGCCTATTACCCACTAAAACCCTGCTCTGATCCCTTTCATTTAGGTTCCCATTCATATTAATTTCAATAATTTCTGTATCTTCCCATGTTTCCACCACTGTTAAGAGAGGTATCGACTTTTTGCCAAACTTCTTGTCAGTCATCTTTAGGTCAAGATCTGCCCTTTTCAATATTGCCGTGTTCCACCTATTTACAACTTTGGTGGCAGAGTGAGGGACGTCGTGGTGTTGTATAACTCTTTCACATCTTAGAGACCAGATGACATGGGCTGCTTCTACTACAAGGATTCTGTACAGTCTTGAGAGGCCAGGTGACTTACATCCTTCTTCATGTTTAATCATTATGGGGCTCCTGAAGATTGAGGAAACATCCTGCTTGGGGAGGTGCTCTTCTGTTCTTCTGTGCCATACATCGCTTACCAATCCCCAGATTATTGCTTGACCATTACTTGTGCACTCAGAAAGTATGTGATTTAATGAGTCTTTGTTGTTATCATATTCGCACAAACTCCTAGCTAAGAGTTCGGGTTTCATATTTGGACGGTTCCAATATGAGCCAACCTTATAGGCATCATGTGCGCACTTCTATAAAAAAACCTTTACATTTCTTGGAAAATCTTTGATTCTAAAACTGAGCCATATCTGTCTCTCAGTCGGGATTTTCTTGTTCACTTTTGCAATGATCGATTTTATGTTACTTAACATCACACATGTCCTTGGTTTTTGGGGGGCACGTTTTAGTCTACTAATTGATTTGTAAGCAATCACCTGCATAATTGTCGATAACTTAGCTCCCATCAGATGTAGTTCCGTTGGTAACGGAGGAAGGGTTATTGGTATGTCTATACCAAGAGCTTTTCTTGCTTTATTTCTAGTGTTTTGCTCGTACGTCGATGCTTGGGAATCAGCCAGGTCATGGAGAAACACAGGCGCGGTGTGCATTCTGAGGCGACCAATTGTTGTTCTCAGGAGACCTGCATTACGTGAGCCTATGAAATTGGCATCCTCTTTAGCTCTCAGCTTAGAGATCAAGTCTTCGATAGTGTTTTTGGACCTTGTGTTTATAGTCATCGGGGTATTTATTCCTACTTTCAAGGATGCGAGCAGAATAGCCAGTAAGTTGTTACCGCCTCCTATATCCTGTTCCAAACTTAGCCATTTTCCATTCGTGTCAAGATCATTTCTGTCTACGAAGGTTACACCCGCACCTATGAGACTGCCATGTACCTCTCCTAAGTATGGCTTGCTTACTTCTTTTATAAAAGCTGTTACCGGCTCTAATGCACTGTCAGTCAGATTATAGTGGTACGTCTTATTGTACACCGGGCCTGAGGTGAAGATTCAGAAAACCTCGGCTACTGGTCCAACCGTTGTTAGGCATGGATCAAACGCAGTTCTAGAGACTTCCTCTTCATTTTGATCTGGATTTTGAGCTAGGATTTGGACGTCTTCTGGTTGCGGGGCTCTTGGGTCCCATTTCTCTGGTAAGGTGTCAATCATTTCTTTTGCTCTACATGAGCAAGAGTGGGGTTGGAGGCAATTTGACTCATTCTCCATTTTCATGCAGCCCGTGCATATACATTCATCCGATTCTATGTGTTGTGTGTCCTTCAATACCTCGGCAATCTTCTTAGCATCGCCCACTCTCATCATGCCATGGTTTGCTTTAAGGCATTCCACAGTCTTCCCATAGTTAAGTCTTCTTAGTTTGGAATTTGCAGCATGGTGGTACCAGATAGACATTTCTCTCAGAATGTCTCTACTAAAGGCAAGTCCTTCCAGTCTAACGTTAAATTCTTTCTCTGTTTTGAAAAGTTTTGTTATGTCTGGGCAGATTTCGCCTCACGTGGAGGACTTAGTTTTCCACGTTTGTAAGAAGGGGTTTATTTTCACTCTGTCATCAACATTTTCATTTATTTTCAGGACGTTTATTGCCATGAGGGCATCAGCAACGTATGCCCACAATGGTCTGTCTGGGCCTATCTTAAGGTATGACTTCAACCACATCACGTCAATTGCTTTATTTCTTGTCTTTATATCTACAAGTGTGTGACCACCTTCACATAGGGGTTTGAACATAGTTTGCTTGTTCACCATCGAGCTACGTCCTGCCCACATAAACTTAGTGGCCCTACTTATAATGAGTTTTTTTATTCTAGGTGGCATTCCTTGGACTTGGGTAAGATATTGAGTCATACCGGCTATTGTCATTTGGGCTATCAGTCTCTGCCCCTCCAGTGTAGGGTTACTCTTTTCCCAGTTAGTTAAACTCTTATCAATTTTCTCTAGTACGTTTGCCCAGGGGGCACTAAGGTCTGTTAGGTTGCCGTACCATGCTCCTAGTATCCTTGTTGATGTCCCTTCTTCTACAATATGTATGTTATCTGGGATTCTAGGTCCATCGGGTTTAGTTTTCCTTTCCTTCAGGACTTCCTTACAGTATTCTTCTGTTCCAATGGGAATTACTACTGTTTTTGCTGTGTTAAATTTCGCTCTCAAAGCTATACACCAGTCATCAAGGATGACATTTAGGGAGTCGAGGTTATCATCCATTGATAGGAATGTAGTGGTATCATCTGCAAAGAGACTAGCTATTAGTCTCTTTGTAATTCCAGGGATTGAGTACCCCTTGATGTTTGATGCTCTCAGTGAAGCTGCTAAGGGTTCAATCGCAAGGTCAAACAGTAGGCATGAGAGGGGGTCACCCTGTCTTACCCCTCTAGTGACGTTCCAGGGAGTACTGAGGACACCATTTATCATAATCTGCGACTTCGCATTTTTATAAAGTGATTTTATTGTCATTATGAAAGGGTCTGGAATACCAAATTTCTTTAATGTTTTCCATAAGTACTCATGGTCAATCTTGTCATACGCTTTCTCTTGATCTAAGGCAACTATCAGTCCATTCATTTCCTTAGCTTCCGCGTAATGAATCATCATGCGTATTAGCTTTGTTTGTTCGGCAATGCTCCTTCGAGGTATGAATCCCGCCTGGCTGGGGTAAATGAGATCAGCAATTATTGTTGAGAGACGGTTTGACAGGGCTTTAGTGAATATCTTATAGTCTGTATTAAGGCACGTTATTGGTCTGTAATTTGCTATATCGGTTTTCTCATTCTTCTTATATATAGGACACATCCACCCATCAGAGAAGGGGGACTCATCTATGATTCCGTATCTTTGAAGGTCTTCACACTTCATGCACAGCAGTTCAATTAGGTCACAGACTGGTTTCTGAGATCCACCGCTCTGATTTAGTTTAGAGTCATTTATAAACTGACTATTCATTGATTTCCAGAACTCGTAAGGAATGCCATCGGGGCCAGGTGCAGAGTTGTTATTTGAGTTTTTTAGTGCTTTCATCAGTTCTTTATGTTCAATAATTCCTGCAAGGTTACAATTCTGCGTTTCAGTAGTCCTGGTTTCTATTGTACTTAGCACTTTATGTATTTTTTCGTCCCTAACGTCCGGTGGTACATATTGGCATTGACTCTGGATGTTATCATGGTATAGTCTACCGAGTTCTGCCATTTTTGCTGAGTCCGTTTCATATACAGACTCATTTGCTCTTGGGTTTGGTTTCTTGAGAGCGAAAATAATATCTCTTGGGAGAGCCTGCTTATTTGTTGTTGTCCAATATTTACACATTGTCTCTCCATCCATTCTATTCTTCATTGCCACTACATCTCTCTTGAGCATGTGGTGCTTGTATTCTAGTGTGCTAAGGTCATTGTTTACTTGATGTAGTGCCGCTCTCTTATCATGTTCCTCTAGATCTTCGTCGGACAGAATCCAATCTTGTTCAGATTCCAGATGTCTCTTTTTCCTTTTATACTTGGGGACCAGTGCTTTATCGTGTTCTTTAGCCATTATCAGCAGGTCGTTCTTCCATTTATTGTATATTGTTTGTGGGTTCTTGTCTTGGTTTTGTGGACCTCTCAGAGATTCTATTTGCTCCATAGCCTCCTTCCCAGTGAGCATCGCATATTTTCTGAAATTTTCATCCTTGATGATGTGTGTCTTTAGTGTCCATCTGCCTTTACCTATCAACAGCGAGTTTATGTGGGCAATCTGCACCATTGTGATGTAGTGGTCAGTTCCTGGAATTACAGATGGTGTTATGTT
Source organism: Termitomyces eurrhizus (assembly GCA_003316525.1). Taxonomy (NCBI): domain Eukaryota; kingdom Fungi; phylum Basidiomycota; class Agaricomycetes; order Agaricales; family Lyophyllaceae; genus Termitomyces; species Termitomyces eurrhizus. The sequence goes on from QFEW01012453.1 coordinate 11,125, forward strand.
CCATTCTTTTGCTGTTGACGACATGGAGTCTGACATGTATATTCTATCGATTCTAGACATGGAGGATGTTGCCTCCTGGAAGAAAGAGAAGGTTTGTTTCGTTGGGAATGTATCCCTCCATGTATCCCTTAAATATAACATTCGCTTTAGGCTGTCTAGTGCTTTGGTTGCTTCTTCCGGGTCCGCTCTCATTGGGGCCCTGTCCTGAGCATCCTCTACCATGTTGAAATCGCCCAGAATTATGTCTACTTTGATACGCGGGTTCCTCATGAAGTAGTGACCGATTTCGGTCCAGAAATTCCTGTTCTCCTCTCCATCCGATTCTGTAACATTTGGGGCATAAACGTTGAGTATGTTTATCTCTTCGTCTTTGTGCCATCTGGTTGATGTTAATATTGCTCGGCCTGCGATGATCTCTGTGTCTTTGGTTTCTCGGACATTGATCAAGTCGCGGTTGAATACTGTAGCTACTCCACCTTTTCCTGTTGGGTTTTCTGCATCTGCTGAGAATATAATCTTCATTCTCTTCCCAAAGAGACGTTCCAATTCATCTTTCCTTTCTTCGTTCAGGTGGGATTCCTGAACAGCAAGTATGCCAATTTTATTATCTCTCAGCAGTTGGTTCACGTGGTTCCATTTCAAATCAGATTTTGTTGCTCGTGAGCTTTGGAAGCCTCTGATGTTAAGGGTGGTGATGCAGATAGCTGCCTTAGTGTTCTTGTGGGATATTCTATTATGGGTGAGGGTGCTATTCAGAGTGTATTCAATAGAGTGCTCATTTGTTCTATGCAGAGTTGGAACATTGAGTTCATCAAGAGAGATAGTCTCATCCAGATCAGACATTTCTTGCAATGTATGGTTTACATATGGCATGTATGGTGTGGTAGGGAATGGTACTACATTTTTGTTCCCTGTTGTAGCTGCTGTGGCTGGGTATAGGGTTGGGGATCCACCTCCGAACTCCCTAGTGTCGGTATGATGGGCCAGAGCGGTGGCGGGCTCACTTGGTCCACCAACACTAGGGAGATTAGTTCCGTTACCAGATAATTCAAGACCAGAGTATATGTCATTTATTGATGTCGTGGTTGATAAGACTTACCAAGAAGCCAACCGCGCTTTCTTGGGGTGAATACATTTCCCAAGTACTCAGGGGAGACGTTGCTTCGAGTTTCTCAAATACTTAGTGGGGGTGAGACTTGAGAGACTCTGACCTTAAGCAGGGCTGCTGCATGGCACCTTCCTCTATTTTTTATAGACTGCCATTTTTTGTCTTGCGACATTTGGCTTCCAGACTTACATGTACCATGTGTGGCCAATATATTTCAGTCTTTATTCCTTTTTTTTAAAATATCATCCATGTCCATGATTTCCCACAATACTAAACATGGTAGTGCTCCAATACATCGTCATTCACAAACTATTGTAGGTAAATGATGACATCAATGTTTATTAAGTTTGACACAATTCGGTAAATATCATTATTCAACGGAGGGTGGGAGTAGGATTAGCTCCATTGTCCTCGAAAAGCACGACGGCCATATGGTCTACCTCCTCGTGCGCTTCCTCCTCTACCCCTACCCATACCCCTGCCTCTGGTGAAGTACTCCTGGGGGCGGTCCATATCGTTGCTATACATGCTGTGTGTGGTCTGGGCCGGTTGGATTTTTGTAGGCTTGTACCCTAGCCATCCTGGTAATTCTGGGAAGGGGCAGTTTGGGGTATTGTGGTTGATAGATTTACAGTTAACGCAGAGTAGGGTGTTTTTGCCTAGTAGTTGGCCGAAGCCTGATGTAGCCGAGGGGAAAGAGCATGCTCTCATAAGTTGGATTAACTTCACATGGTTGTCGTCGGAAAGGTAAGAGTGGTGGAGGAACACATTCCATCCTCTGAAATCGCCACCATTTGCCTTGCTCCTTTTGACTTCGAGAAACTTTACTGATATATTGTTCAAGATATTGTTTGCCACGTAATCTGGGTGAGCCGGAGCGCAGTTGACTATATGTTTTATAACTTGCTCGGATTCTTGAAAGCTGCTGATTACCAGCTCTGTTACCGCCGAGCGTGCCTCGGCTGAGTCGACATACGTGAAGCCGCATATAGTCATTACGAAGATGGGTCGCGTATCCTCAAAGGGCTTGAAGATAACCATAATGTCCTTGGTGGAAACAATTTCAAGGCTACCAAGGAACTCGTTTTGTGCTGTGGTGAGGCCGGATATAAGCATATGGTATGGTGAGGAGAAACAGTCAGAATCTCCAGCGCATTCCTGCAATGGAAAGGATACTCCCAGGGTTAGATCATTCTCGACTCGTACCAAGCTCTTGATCAGTGCCCGGGTTTTATCGACGGTGGCGAGGCTGTTTGTCTCATATTTGCACCTGAATAATCTAGCCCAAATCTTATTCGTGGACACCTTTTTCCACGCAGTCACCTGTGACGTGGCAACGTTTTCTAAAGGGTGCGAGCCTAAGTGTATTCTTGGCCATCCCCCATTTGGCACGGCGGTCCTCTGTAAGCCAGTTGTGTTGGTCGTAATACTATTATCTGACTTTACGTCTCTGTATATCTCATCCCTGGGTTCATTGGAAATGGGGGGAACATTTGAGAGGCCCAGCGAGTTGTGCCCAGTGTTAGTATCCTTCTGGTTATTCTTGTACCTCAGGGACTGGTTATGGGGGGACAGCAAACTAGCGGGGAGGTCGACTAGGATATTGTCCCATGCAGAGTCGCCTATGAGCGTGTTACTCTGATCCGGGATATCAGTCAGAGCACGACCTGGGTCGTTGGCAGGGGGGCCGTTTCTAGATACGCTAACGTTTCTGCCAAAGGTGAACTGGGCTTGGGTAAATGGGGGGTGTGCTGGTGAGTGGTTATCCTCTGGATTGGGCTGTACTGTGAGGTGTGTCGGGGTGCCCATGGGTGGGACTGCTGCGGAAGTGTGTCTTTTAGGGGTCCTGTCGACAACAGGACTTGAGGGTTGGGGGTGTTTAGCCTTGTCGCTCTCTCTGGGCTTCTTTCGTCCTAGGGTGAGTTTAACCTTTCCTATACGAGGTTTCGTAATGACGTTCTCATTGTGTGTGGGACGTGTGGGAAGCGGAGGAAAAATAGAGTTATCTACTGCTCCGTGGCTGGTAGGGGTTCCAAAGTCCGGGAGCGAAACCTCGGAGCTGACCTGGCTGGGTGGGGAGGGTCCATCTGGCGTTTGCTGGATGATCAGACGTGGGGTACTCATCTCAATACTCCGGGGGCTGGTCTGAGTAGATGGGATAGCAGGGATTTCGCCCATAGTCAAGTCAATTCCAACGTTGCTGTCAGGCGACCCTATGTCACTCCCTTACATTTGCGTGGCCAGGTCCGGTTCGGCATACCTATCTTGTTGTATTTAGGTTTTGCAGTATTCTTTTTGCTAGTTTTCTTCTTTTGGTTACTGTGCATGCACTTACGACGTTCGCTTGTCATCGGGGGTTTAACCAGTGAACATTTTATTTTAAAAACCTCGATCTATTCTAGATCTCGGAACTTGTTTCCTTACTCATGCGTTGGGACCATAGGCGCAATCTCTGGTCGAGCAGCATACTTATTTCAGTCACGTTGGCTGTCATAGAACCTAGCCCCGCAAAGTCTGGAACAAGATGGAAATTGTATTCGAGCAGTAGTGATCTTTGACTTCATTGTCAATGTGAGGGAAAGAGAAAATAGGACACTGAGATTGGATCCGAGGATAGGGAATGATGACTGACAAACGACGCGCATTGCATACCAGAATATCATCGTTGAAGATGGCTTGGTCCGCATTAAATACTCCATACTCTTCGAAATAAGAAGCATAAATTCTTCTGCTCTGCTGTGTAGTCACCATTTGTCAAGGGCCCGTTCAGGAGTTCGAAAGATAACTTAAGACTTGAGACTTGAGAGAACGAGCGTACAAGAACTGGCAACTTTGTTGATTGCCTGAAGATACTTATCGAATACATGAGGTTTTTATAGTAGTTTTAAATAGGGAAATCAGAATCAGGGTGAAATAAAATAGGGAAAGATTTCAGAAGTATGGTACAGCGTGATAAAATTAGGAGAAAAGTAAGGAGAAATATCAAAGGAGAAATACGTAACTAGGAGTAAACGAGACTTTTGAAAAATGCTGACGAGAGTTGATCTGAGTAATATCGAGGGATCCGTAAGTTTGTGACACCATTGCGTGGACCGAGGATTAAGTTATCTACAGCGTCGATGCCCACTCATCTCAAGGTATAAGGCAGAACTTGAATGGAAGCCCACAGTCGTAATCCTTGCAGAAAGCTTGTTGTGCAGATTGCTGATTTTTTGACGCTAACTCTGTTAGACTACCAGCAACACCATGCGCGCCTTGTGTCTTGATGACCGACGCAGGGTCAATGTACTTTCATTCATTCTCTTTTCATCTTACCATCAATACAGACAACATAATATATATATATACCTACGGACAGTGCATATTACCCTCAGTCAAGTATACGATGACTGAGGGTAAGTAAACTAACTATACATCAATACGGACATGATACTTACCAATATCTCTACTTCAGAGTACTCACTCGTGGTCTAGGTAGATTTATTACAGTCAAGTATACGACGACTGAGGTTCAGAGTACTCGCTCAGTAAAATAAATAAGTGGATGTGACGGTGTATGGAACAACTAATATCGTGCTGCACGGTGACGCCGTTTGGTTGTAATTTGATACCTGGTTATCTCAGTGGACGTTGCTCTCGAATTATATAGATATCTTGAGAACCTGATTTTCAAATAGTCATCTCAAGGAACCCTCCGAGAAAATCCAGTTGCGAGTGGACAAAATATAACGTCCTGGGCAAAGTTAGAAGACGAGATAGCTCTTTATGTTAGGTCTCAAAAAGATAGTCCAAGACCGCTTCAATGGCGAGAGAAGCAGGGGGAACTCGTTTCCGAAGGTGAGTAGATAGCACGGTCAGTGGCTTCTTCTACAAAATCCAACCTGAATGTCCTGTGAACATCGAAAAAGTCCTCTGTGATGCCACAATGGAGCCACGATGTACCTGACGAACGGCCTGACTCCAGAAAGGAGCCAAATGGAGACCCGAAAAACAGGCTCGGAAGATCAACACATGGTGCTCACTGTGGGAATAAGGATTCTCAAAGTATGGATTATTCTTCTTTTTACTAACCATAGCAAGGCTAAACATCGGGAAAACATAGAGTGAGAGTTGACACCTAGAACACGAGCAAGAGAAGTTTTTGATGTTGACCATAAGAGGACGATGACATACAATGTTGTCGTCGGGGTTGGCCATCGTCGTTCCATTCTGCATTCATCAATCCTGGGGCACGTGTCATCTTCTCACCTGTCTTCAAGAGTGTGCTCATACACCGAAAAGATCGCTTCTCCTTGGTCCTCGTACCAAGTCTTGATCAGTGATATATCTACTGGTGTCTGTTTTCAGATTTAAGAATATCAAGTAAACAAGTCCGAGATAAATGTCCAAAGTAGAAATATGAACACAGGTTCCTTAAAATGACGTTGAGGAGTCTGGTTGCCCTCAGTCAATACTGGAGAACAAAGGTCTACAAATAAATCGGATTTAGCCGGGGATTGCCAAACCATATTTTCAAGGTCAGTAATTTCCGTCTTATTTTCTGCGAGATTCAGCTTCGTTCTCTGTCATCTAGAAGGAGATGATTCAGGCTCCAGGTCTTCGGGTTCTTTTCACATCAAAAAAATGCTCTCGCCTATTACCAAAACGAAAGGTCTTCTTGTCGATCACCATTTGGACTCGGTAGTTCTAACTCACCTTTCGTTCTGGGCGCCGAATCATGCCTTTAGTCAATCTTAGTCCTCGTTACTTTTACAAG
>QFEW01012517.1:0-13447 GCA_003316525.1 Termitomyces eurrhizus
GTCTCAAGGAACTGGTTACAGACCAGGGAGAGATTGCAATAAGTCTTGCTGAGACTCAGGAAGGGGAGATTGTGGTGACTGGATATTCTATGGAGCATAGTAAATTCAGTCAGGAAGAGTTGAGAGATGTATACTTGCATGCTTTTACAGCAAGCAAGGAGTGTGAAGAGAAGGAGCAGAAGACATTGTCAGCATATTTGAATGGGCATTTAGCTCAAATACCTGACAGTCTTGAGGAGCTGCTAGTACAAGAGGAAAACTTAGAGTCAAAAGCAGGTGTGGGGGAGACAGCCCAAGTATTTTCTAAAAAATACAAACCTGTAGCTAGAAAAGTTAAGCCTGTACTAGGTACCTCACCTGAGGAGTTTAGAATTGAAAGGTGCATTACTGGGGACCCACTGGCAGACATGCCTCAGTTGGACCCCAATCCACCAGAGTTCAAACCCACAGGGAGATACACAGCTGAGTGTAAAGAAGTCATTGACCAAGCCCATGGTGATGATTTTCTTTGGCCAGAGGAGATGAAGGCAGTACATCACCTTATGATGCTACAAAACCAGGCTTTTGCATGGGATGATTCTCAAAGAGGAAGGCTGAAGGAGGAGTTCTTCCCTCCAGTAATCATGCCAGTAATCCCTCACACCCCATGGGTATTGAAGAACATTCCTATTGCACCAGGTCTTAGGGATAGAATCTGCCAAATGATAAAGCAGAAGATTGCGGCAGGGGTCTATGAACCCTCTAACTCCTCATATCGCTCCCAATGGTTTACAGTATTGAAGAAGGATGGTGAGAGCTTGAGGATAGTTCACAGCTTAGAGCCTTTGAATAAGGTGACCATAGCGCACTCTGGGTTGCCACCAGCAACTGAAGAGTTAGCTAGTCACTTCTCAGGCAGAGCTTGTGGAGGGATCTTTGACTTGTATGTAGGATATGATGAAAGAGTACTAGATGTGCGCTCTAGGGATTATACTACCTTCCAGACACCATTTGGAGCTCTGAGGTTGGTTACTTTACCAATGGGGTGGACAAATTCAGTGCCTATCTTCCATGATGATATTACATTCATTTTGAAAGATGAAATACCACATGTAACTTGGCCATACATTGATGATGTACCAGTCAGAGGGCCACCTCATAGATATGAGTTGCCAGATGGTGGTTGTGAAGTCATACCAGAGAATCCAGGCATTAGGAGATTTGTATGGGAACACCTGCTCAATGTGAACAGAGTATTGCAAAGAATCAAATATGCAGGAGGGACTTTCTCTGGGAAGAAGTCAGTAGTATGTGCAGATGAGATTGTGGTTGTTGGCCATAGATGCTCTTATGAAGGGCAGAAGCCAGAAACCAAGAGATTTGCCATAGTGATGGGATGGGGTGACTGCAGGGATAAACATGAAGTAAGGTCATTTTTAGGGACCTGTGGTACCTTTAGATCCTTTATCAAGGACTATGCCAAGGTAGCAGCACCTATCAATAAGCTTACTCAGAATGATGTACCTTTTACTTGGGGAGAGGACCAGCGCTCTGCAATGGCACAAATGAAAAAGTTGCTAGCAGAAAGTGCTCCTTTAAAACCCATTGACTATGAGTCAGGAGGTGCAGTAGTTCTGTCAGTGGATACATCCTGGATGGCAGTGGGTTTCGGGATCTTCCAAGAAGACCCAGACAATCCTAAAATGCGCACTTGTGCCAAGCTAGGATCTATCACCCTGAATGAGAGAGAAGCTAGATTTTCTCAACCAAAAAGAGAGCTGTATGGTCTCATGAGATCTCTGTTAGCCAACAAGTATTGGTTAGTTGGTTGTAGAAAACTAGTAATAGAGACAGATGCCAAGTATCTTAAAGGGATGCTAGGAAATCCAGGAGTAGGACCCAATGCCACCATCATGAGATGGATTGAGAATGTCCTACTCTACCACTTTACCTTAAGGCATGTACCAGGCAAAACATTCAGTGTGGATGGATTGCGGCCTAAACAGCCAGGAGATGAGGAGTACCCACCAGTTGATCCTGAGTTGATGGATGAACCCAAGTCTATGAACTATGAGTATCCAGACAAGATCAATAATATACCTGGTTGGGAGGACTGGGAACCTTTGGAGCTTGAAGAGTTTGCAGATCAAATTGACACTAGAGGTGGCTATCTAAACATGGTAGCTACTGAAGTATCAGATTTTGAGCAAGAACTTGGTAAAGCCAGGTCACAGGAGCAGGAGCTTAGGGATGGCATCTTGAGTCAAACTCCAGGGACAAGCATGAATCCAGTAGCAGTACTAGCTATGACCATGCCTCTGTTACCAGCAGAAGACCAAGAAGCAAGGGTAGAGGACACACAAACTTACCTAGAACACCGGAAAGGTAGTGAGGGTGAAGACTGGGATAATCTGCTACCCACTGTTCAGAGTTGGTTGCAAGATCCAGGTACAGAACCCAAGAGTCTACAAGGCTGGGATCTAGAGAAGTTTAAGAAGTTTGCTAGGCAATTCTTCTTTGACAAGAAGGGGAGATTGTATAAGCGCTGTCATGAGGAGAAACATAAACTAGTAGTCCAAATTGATAGACAAATGTTCATGCTAAAATCAGCCCATGATGCCTTAGGACATAGGGGAGCCTATGCCACCAGAATGCTTATACAGGAGCGCTTCTGGTGGCCTGGCATTGAAGGAGATGTGCAGTGGTATGTTGGGACTTGTCACAATTGTCAAATCAGACAAAAGACAGTAGTTAACAGAGAACCAACTGTAACTTATACTCCTTCCATCTTTCAAACAATTCACATTGATACCATGCACATGACACCAGCCTCCAATGGCTGTAAGTACATAGTACATGGTAGGTGTGCCTTGTCTTCTTGGATGGAAGGTAGACCTCTGAGGAAGGAGAACCATAAGACCATTGGTCAATGGTTGTTTGAGGATGTGATTTGCCGCTGGGGCTGTATTGCAGAAATCATCACAGATAATGCTGGACAGTTCAAGCAGGTCACTGCCTGGTTGGAAAAGAAGTATGGGATTAGAGGCATTACTATCTCTCCTTACAACTCACCAGCCAATGGTAGGATTGAAAGACCTCACTGGGATGTCAGGCAAGCTTTATTCAAAGCCTGTGAGGATCGCACCAAGTGGTTCTGGTTCTTCTACCATGTAATGTGGAGTGACCGCATAACCATTAGGCAGAGATTTGGATGCTCACCATACTTCATGGTCACTGGTGCTCATCCTACTCTACCCTTGGATCTAGCAGAGGCCACCTGGCTGGTAGAATTACCAGAAGGCCCTCTGACGACTGAGGAATTGGTTGGATATCGTGCTAGAGCTCTAGCCAAGCACTATCAACATGTAGAAGAGATGAGGGAGAGGGTTGGGAAGGCTAAGCTCCAATGGGCATTGAAGTTTGCAGAAGAGCATAAAAGCTCAATCAAAGACTTCAATTTTAAACCATTGGACTTGGTACTAGTCAAAAACATGACTACTGAAAGTTCATTCAGTGCTAAGATGTTGCCACGTTTCCATGGGCCTATGGTAGTAATTGCCAAGACTCAGGGTGGTAATTACATTGTAGCAGAACTAGATGGGTCAGTTTGGCAAGCACGAGTAGCAGCTTTTCGAGTTGTACCTTACAAGGCTCGTAAAAAGCTAATCTTGCCTCAGGGCATAGAAAAGTGGGTGGATATTACACCTGCTAAGCTAAAAGAGCTAAGGGAAGAACTACGAAAACCTACAGAGTTAATCACCAAAGACATCTCATTTGGCACAGTAAGGCTCCATGAGCCTACTGACCAGGAGTTGGGTCTGCCACAAACTGATTAGAAATCAGGGAAATGAACTATGATATATTTCAAAGAAATAATAACGGTTCAGTACTACTTGAAGTTTTAACAGTATCAGGGGGAAGGGTGTGGGCAGTAGGAAGGATCACTCAAAGAGGATACTAGCCTAACCAGGGCTAGTCACCATTTGAATATGGAAGAGGGACCTTGATTTAAGTCAATAAGCTAACTAAGTCTACAATAAAACATGGGCACAAGAATGTCGATGATTAGAATTGTAACTAAGTTATGACTTAATAAAGAAGGAACCTAGTCCATGGTTTCAGTAGGAGTCGAGCGTTAACACGATAAGGCAACGCACGAGTTCGAAACTAGTCAAAGGACAAAAGTTCTACATGAACGTTGGCACTATACGCCAACGCGTAGGTTCGACTCCGGCCAAGGGACAAAGTCCCAGGTCAACAAGGGTATTAGGGGTTCAAACCCCAGGGAGAGCATGTGTATTTAGTAAAAGCTTTTACGGGACGCAGAATGAATCAAGCACGTTGACTTGATGAGCTAACGTGCGCGTTCAAAACTGAGTACAGTACAAAAGTCTTTGGCTAAATAAAAACATGAGGAGCCGGCCGGTCGAGAGTTCGAAGATGAAAAAGGGAGGAATTTACTGATGGAATCGACAAAAAGAGATTGGGAAATTTTATTGAATAATAAAATTTAACTTAACAATCCTGCCGATTCGGAGTAAATGAATATATTTGGGGGTACTACGAATTAGAGAGAAGAGGGGGGTTTTATAAGACTACGCTAAGCACAAACAAAACCGGTGCTTGCAACGAGGGAGACGCCTATAATGCCACGGCGTCTTCGGGTCCATCGTGGGTGGAGTCTTGGAGTTCAACGTCTGAATCCTCGTTACCCGACTGCAGCAGCAGGAGAATAAGTAAATACGGATGAAAAGGCGGCTGAGGAACTCACCACGAGAGGGACCTGAAGCACGCGAAAGAGAGAGCCAGCCTGATCAACGTCGGAAGGGCCCAGGGCCTGGTCGAGATGAGTACGGCGTTCCGAAATCATCTTGAAAGTTTGCAACGCAACATCGAGCTGATACAGCTGATGCTGAGCAGCTAAGTCAACGGCGTCGCGATGCTTTTGAAGGTCGGACTGGGGGACAATCTCGCTATCATCGGCCAACTGCACTAGCTCCAGAGCTTGATCAACTGCGGCAAGCAGAGCTAGCACAGCATCGCTGCCGGGAACATGATTAGCTGAGTTGTCAGGAAGACAGATAAGCAAAAAACTTAGAATTAAAACAAAAAGGAACGCACCCAGAGAAGGCGTAACTTTGAGTTTCTTTGTTTTAGGCTTGCCGTCAGGATCAGCCTGAGGAGGAGTAAGAGTCAAAGTCAGAGTGTCAAGGCGGCAGGCAACGACGTCAAGCTTGCGAGCTGACTTACGTTAGCACGACGCTTGACGGGACGAGGAGTGGGTGTACTGAGCATCTCGACATCCTTGTCTTGAGCTCGGCGGCGGGCCTAAGGGACAAAGAAGAGTCAGGGAGAGCAACAACAGGAGAAAACATACCTCCTCGAGATCCTTACAGGCCTGTTCACGACGGCGTTCACCAAGGATGATGATAGCATCGGCGAACGAAAAGAACGCCTTGACATCACCAGACTCTTCGCCGGCACTGCGATCCAGCAGCGGTAGAATCCCAGAAAACGCCTCACAGAGGATCGTCTGGTCGGAGAGCCGAGGATAAAAGGTGTCGTCGGAAAACCGCTGAGAAGAGGGATAAGAAAAGGAATAGGGAAAGGAAACAGAGACATACCCAGCCAATGCTGCCCAGGAACCAAGCCCTGTCAGCAGGCGTACCTGGGAAAGCCTTAACCAGGGAGCAGAGGCCTGCAGCGGCCTCAGCGAACAAGGGAAGCTTCCAAACGGAAGTAATAACCTTGTTCGCGTCCCGTTTTACGGCACGCTGAAGCATGCCATAAAAATCGGGAGGGCCTGGCATGGTACGCACAGGGGTAGCGACGGGTTTAGGAGGCGAAGTCGTGATGACAACTTGGGGATGGGCTTTCGCGTTAGCCATTTTTCGAGGAGCGGTGGAGGCACCAGGAGGAGCCATACTCAGCCATAAGGGCAGACTCAGGCACTCCTTATAAACTGGTGCAGGAGCGATCGAGCGCAGGTGGGAATTTGGAAGAGCAAATTTATTTTTCTACCTACTATAAAGGGAGGAGAAAAATTTATTTGCCTCAGAGGAGGGCGGGGAATGATCGAAAAATAAGCTCACCCGGCTACCTGCGATGACTGGGGACAGTCATTACAAAAGTAAGGGGGAGGTGATACGTCTGCCTCGCTCGAGGCAGACATAAGGCCATAAAAATCTCCAATATACCGTAAAAACAATAATAAACGCTGAAACCTGTAAGCATTAGAGTCGAAAACCGTAGACTCGGAGAGGCTCACCAAAGAAAACCAACCCCAGACTAAGTACGACGAACCACAGTCACGAGCAGTAAACGCATGGTGAAGGAAACAACGATCAAAGTTTGATAAAAACGGCAGCAGCCAAGGAATGGCAGTGCTCGGCAAAGGCGCAATCTCGGCATAAACCCCGAGATCGCGCCCCAGCCAAAAGCTGACATCATCCATCAGCACGCGCCTATCAACCCGCATTTCCGATCCGAAATCCGTTACATTGTGTCGTGCACGACCTCTCACCACAAACCCCAGCCAACCGCGGCCACGGAACAATGACGACGCAAGCACGAGAGAGGAAGGACAGAGAAGGTAGTAAGGAGAGATCAAGAACGAGGGTGGTAGAGAAAAACCATGGGAAAAGGATTAGCCGTGAACAGGAGTGTAACCATGCGCACCAGGATACGGACGAACCATTAGCCACAAGCCCGGGCTCGGTAACGAAATAACCGACTACTTGGGCACGGCACGACCACGAACCGACGAATAAAACATGCCATTACGAGGCGGTCCGTGCACGATGAAAAGAGTATAAGAAGGGCGGAATTTGGGGAGAGTCGGGCAAGCAATCGCCTTGCCACGGCTCGGAGTCCCCAGGGAGTGGACGTCTTAGGCCAATAGCATACAGATTGTCTTCGGGCTTTAGTAGTAATACTTATTTGCGCCCATTTCGAGTGATAACTTTAAGTTTTCATTCAAATAAAACAATTAAAAATTATACACTACTTTTACAAAGTGCGCGTGAGTGTAGCTCTTGCCCCACGTACTCTGTGAACTTGTGGAGTTGAAATATAATAAAGTTCAGTCTGAATTTCATTTCGGACTACTTTACATAGAGTAAATAACACATTTCGCATCAATATTGAAATTTCCAGCAGAATCTGAAAACAGAATACGAACAGGAGTTCGCCAGCTTTTTGGCAATTCATCAGATGGAATTTCTCAAAAAAAAGTGAACAGAATGAACTGAACAGAGAATTGAGCACCCCTAATAGCTACTCATCAAATACATATCCATTGAGGTCCATGTCATAAGTGTTAAGTGTAAATCCCGCCGGTAAAAAGCGCATACATGCGCAGGCATGTGAAATTCCCACACCCTGTACAAACTCCCACATCCGATACACATTCCAAACAAACACAAATTTCTGCCCACTGACAAATCATTTGCATTTTGGGGCCCTATCTATACAAAGGGGAGCAAGCTCCCCAATAATGTAAAAATACAGTAAAAATAATCCAATTGTTTTCATAGAAAAATATCGTGATTGAACTTCTGTTATCCATAGCCAAGCATAATCATATGCTCAGAGACTGGCTAAAGAGAGCTCTCTCCACCACCTAGTAGTACACCTTATCATACTTGCATCCAAGAGGTAATGGTTCATTGGATTTGGTTACAATATTTTCCCTATGATTTTGACAAAAACATTTAAATAATATTTTGAAAACAATTGGATTATTTCTACTGTATTTTTATGTTATTTTGCAAAAGAACATTGTTCCCTGCACCCAGTGATTAATATTAGCCACCTCATGTGAGTGGGAAAATTAACTTACTCCTTCCAGCAAAGCCATTCTCCATGCTTGGACCCACCCACTTTTCACAATGCCACTCTTCCCCAGTGCTGCAACATGCTTCTTGATGGTATTATCTATTGAAAAGTTGGGTATTATAGGCATTCAGCTTCATCTCACACATCCTGAAGGGCATGAAGGCTAAAGGGTTGGGCTGGGTCAGTGGGATGACTGGAAGCACATGACAGGTGGCCGCCAGGAGGGCAGGCACTTGCCTGCACTATGCTTTAGCCTTCTGATGCCGTTGCATGGGCATGACCACGTCGCTGAATGGTTGTTCAAGAAGTAACCAGTATATTATGGAATACACTATGCTCTGCTCTATATGTACTGAGTGCGCCTGCTAGGTGGGGAAACACCATGCCCTGGGGGCCGGCCAAGCCAGGGGCAGGTGATGGGGTGGAGGTGGGTAGAAAGAAAAGGTCACAGCAGTCTGGTGTGTGGTTCATGAGAGTGACAAGACGCAAGCTAGTGCTTAGCTGCATTGGGTGGAATAGGTGCTTGCAGTCCTTGTCACACTCAGCTGGACACTGTGACCAGCTTTGCCTGGGTCACCTGGGCATGCTGGTAACTCTGCTAAATCTAGCTTTGTCTTGCACGTCCTGAAGTGCACAAAGGCTAAAGGGTTGGGCTGGGTTAGTGGGATGACCAGGAGCACATGACAGGTGGCCGCTTACTCCCAACATGAGACCTGTGGCCAGACAGTCACCCAGCCCAATCCAGTTGAGTGACATAAATAGTATAAACAGAGAGAAATAAACAAAGTGGAAAGAATGAAAGATGAAATGAATGGTTGTGGCTAGACGGTTCTGAGTGCGCTGACTTGTCAGGCCAGGTTGGCTATGTGCTGTGATGCAATCTGCTCAAAGGCATGAATATAAGTCTTGTAAGCAAGAGACTTCCATCTGCTGTGAATGCAAACTATCTCTGGGAACACTCCTTTGGCTAGATAAAAGGATGCTCCTCCAATGTGGAAGGAGTGCCCAAAGGTGTTCCCCCAGCCTCAAGCCCTGAGAATTGCGTTTATGCGCCTCAAGGCCACTGCTCACACCATCGGCCCTGATCTGACCATGCCTGTCCCTCCACAAAAACAGCAGGTCCTCTGCTAGCACCAGCACCACTACGGCTAAGTTATTTAGCGCTTCCAGCAGGCATAAGCCCTCTTCTTCTACCAGGAACATGTTCTGCGACTCCCTGAGTACTGCTGTTTTGGCTGCATGCACAGATGGGCATATGGCCACCCATCCATGTCTATCGAGATTAGCATGTCACCCCTTGTCAAGTAGTTGGCTCTTGTGAAGGCCACTCTCGACGTCACTGACACCTCTCCAAACCTCATCAGGCCAAAGAAGGCGCACACTGCCATGGCCCACATACACATGTCAAAGGAGTCCTCATGATTCAAACTAGTTGACAACACTTGCAACATCTGCACTGTTACTGGTGGGCATGGTGGGTGTGATCTTCTCCCAGCTTGGAGGTTTGCCATCCCTCTGAGGGACCACTCAATACAATTGTTGTCATTCTTAGTAAGTAGAGGTGGCCAGCCCTGTGCTAGGTGCCAGGCCCTTATAGCTGCTGTGTAGTTCCTCACCATTGCAACAGACATGGTCTCAAAAGGCGTTCCATCTGCAAAAGCTGGATTGTTGGGATCTGGGTCTGCAACTGCCCACAGCGCAAATGAGTGGACAAGCTGGAACAAGGCCAGCAGCCTGTCCACCTCAGGGATGGAAAATATGTCACAAAACAGATGGAACTTTCTGAGACCAGCACTGTATCCCCCCGTGTCACGTAGCAATGCATGAGCCACCACATCAGCCAGGTGTCTCAATACTGGCACCTGCAGCACTCCACTTGGGGGGCTGTTGATCCCTCTCCACTGGAAGATCCTCTAATCAGCTCAGCATGGTGGTCTCAGCCTAGAAGGCTGCAGCTGCAGGGCCCCAACATGCTCGACATAAAAGACCCCAGATATCCTGTACTCTGCTATTCTTGTAGCCTGCACTGGTGCTGCTACAATGACTTCATGCCTTATTCAACTGGAATTAACTTGCCCATGAGGTGTGGTGGAAGCCGAACATGGACCTGCTCTTTTGCTCCAGGAAACCCACTGAGGAAAGCTGTGATGTTGCCACATGAAGGTGCATCTGCAATGTTTGCATGGCTTGGAACATATATTGCTGCAAGGAACAACTGATACTTTGCTAACACCTGGTACAGCTCCTTCAACACTTTGTTTGTCTGCTTGCTCTTTGACCTACATTTGTTGACTACAGCTACTACCCCTTCATTGTTGGATCTCACTAATACAGTTGACCCTCTTGAGTTGGTTCCACCAAGCAGCTCTGCCTGCACAGCCAACCTGAGTCCTAGCTCTACCGCCATGGCTTCTGCCCAGTCAATGTTGAATGCCTTTTCTGGACCAACCTTGCAGCCCTCAGTGTAGTGCCAGGTGGCCCATTGCCCTCCTACAACCATTCCAATGCCAAAGGATGTGCTTGCATCTTCCCACCAACCTATGTCTGCTGGCCGGTTCTGCCTTAGTGGTAGCACATTGGATGATGACTCCAGTAGGAATCGGATCCAGTCTAGGTCCACTGCCATATCAGGCTGCACATGTAATCTTGCTTGCTGTGATTTGAAGGATGCCGCAAACATTGCTGCTGATTATAAAAGGTCTGATCAGCCAGAAAATTGAGGAAACATGTACTAATTTCCCATGAAGACTCATTGCCTCATGCTGCAAAAAAGAGGTGCTGTCTGGATTTTACAAGAGCCACAGTCTTTGTGACCTTCTCGCCTGAAAGTGCTACTGCATGTGCTCTGAGGTCCCAGTCAAAGCCTATGTACCGCTGCACCTCTGCTAGTGGACGGACCTTGGCCTCGCTCCATGGCACTCCAAATGAGCTTGTCACCTCCAAGAAATCTGTCTCTGTCCACTTGTCCTCTGGCAGCATGACCACCAGGAAATCATTCACCCACTTTTTCAACCTTGTGAAACCTGACACTTTGTAAATTGCTACGAGCATGTCAGCTACTGCCCCAAATATTCCTGCGCTGGACACTAGCCCAAAGCAAACAGCCCAGTCTACGTACACCTTCTCTTTCCATGCTATGCAAATAAAATTTTGCTGCGCTGGAGCCACAGGTGTCACTCTGTATGCTAAGGCAATATTGAATGTCACTGCTCAGCATCCATCTGGCAGCTCTAGAATTATCTGTGCTGTGTCAGTAAATGCCCCCTCCCACTCTATTGGAAACTTGCCCAGATTGATCCACAAGTTTATGGATGGTACCTGTGGGTTGTTGTGGAGAAAGGATAGGTCCTGGATCAACCTCCATCCTTCCAAGTGAGGCTTTGGCATGAGACCTAGAGAGGCCGTTGTGAATGGGCCAATCACCTTCTCCAAGTTGCTTGCATTGTACAGCTGTGAATAATGCCCTGTCTTGACCTCCCCAGCGATGTACTTGTCAATGAAGTCTGGGCTCTGTAAAACCGAAGAATGATTTTCAAAACAGTCTGGTCCTTGGTAGTTGCTCTGCAATGCCTAGGTGGAAACTCTCTCTTAGCCCATCACAGACATACTGCCACTCATTCCAAATGCCCAATCTGTCCAATGCTGTTTCCACCCACATTATGTCTATCAGAGTTTGCACTTGCCTGGGATCAGGCTGGGCATCCCCTGGCTCTGTGGCTTTTACTGGGGCAAATGAAACATGCATGTAGGAAGCTGCATGTGCTTCCAAACTGACAGGTTGATGAGCTTGCCCAACAAAAGCAGTACTGCATGCCGCTAGTGTTGGTGAGGCTGTTTGGACTGTGTGCACTGCTAGAGATTGTCGCTGCTGGCTTTTCAGCTCTTGTTTGTGTTGTGATGCAGTTTTTGGGGAGGTGCCCAGAGCTCCCATATCAAAAGCACAACTGACTGTCTCCAGTTTGCTGCATGTGCTGTGGCCTCTTCACTGCTGACTCTGCTCCTGTGTACTGGCACTTTGCTGCTCCTGCTACTGGTGCTGCTGCCATGACCTGATTCATTGCTATCTGTGAAGCAATCAGGCTTACAGCTGCTGTAGCTGTCATGACCTACTCCCGGCCTGAGGCTGGGCCCAGACCACACCATGCACTCCTGGTAAACACCCCTCGCATGACCCCCAACTCAGGACGAACTCCACGATTACCCCAACATGGCCATCACATCATACTCTGGTTGACCCTGGCACTTTCCCTGAACATCACCAATGAACCCCAGCATTCCCGGAGATTCCTAGCGTGACAGTATGGCAACTCACGCAACATCCAATGCATCAGGATCATTGCACATCATTCAACATATCATGCATAACCCGCATCACCCGACGCATCATGCCACACATCAGCCCCGCATCATATCTCACAATGCATCAGCTCCTGCATCATGCCTTGCCATGTCCTCCCTCACCCAGCACCACTGCGACTCCCAAAGCAGCGGTGCCACTTCCATCCAACACTCGCAGGCCCCCTTTGTCTTTCTATGTGCTCTGGGAGCAGCCCCCAGACCTAGGGCCAGGACCCCAGACCTGCCTTGTCATGTAGTCAGTATATAAGCCCCATCATAGCACTAAGTATGGTAGTCTTGATATTGCCTAACTTGTTCGTTTTTGCCTTAGTCTCGTATCTCCAGTTTCCAGTCTTGATCTCATTTCTTAACTCGTCTCGTACTTGCCTCTGTCTCTATCTACTCTCTCAATTCCATCTCTTTTATCTCTTTATCTGTCTCTCTCTTTCTCCATCTCTGCCTCAAGTCTTCTATCTATTTCCCTCTCATATTCTCCAGCTCCTTATCTTATTCAGTCTGCATTCCCTGCTCCACCTAAGTTTGGCTCCGCACCTGTCGAACTCTAAACTGCCTATTTGCCTATCAGCCCCTTGTGATCTCCTGAATAGCCTACCACCGGTGCGACATCCCATGCACCGCCAAACCTGGACTTTTCCAAATCAAGTCCTTTTGCCCAGCACTTGCTCCTTGCTCATGCCAATCCCGGGATGCCTTGTCCCGTTTCCCTTCATCTCCAGCGCATGTTCCCTCATCTCAGCACCCTCCCCTAGTCCTTTCTAGGTCCCCAGCATGTCTGTAGCTGTCTGAGTCCGCTTGGTAAGGCCTTGCCCAGAAGTGCTGAGCCCTTGGGTCAGCGGAACCTGACATAATATCAAGACTCAACCTTACCTGATTCTCAAATGGCTATGTACACCCACATCTACCAAACTCCTGTCTATCACATCGACGCCTACAGAAGGCCCGTGCCTAAAAATTTTTATTACCCCCACACCCCTCAACCTATCTATCCCCCTTTACCTATTGAACAATACCTCACGCACCCACCTTGCTTCTGGAGAGCGGACCAAAGTGGTGTCTCCTATGTCCATCCTAGCCAGCTCATGACCCACAAATGGCGTGCTGGCCCCACGTATGCACCTCTAGGGAACTACTCATGCATCCTTCCTAGAGGGCTACTAGAAACACCCCTGGTCGGATGGGCAGCCCCTGTTGCCCCAGGCACCGCCTGTCAGGGGACTCCTCATTTCTTCCTTTTCTCACTCCTTATCTCTTCACTCTCCTTCCATTCATTCTC
>QFEW01012558.1:0-26029 GCA_003316525.1 Termitomyces eurrhizus
TTACGAGGTAACAGCTAGTGGCAATGCTGTACCAATGATGTTCTTAAAGAAACCAGGGAAGCCTGGTGAACCGATTCGGCTGAGAAGTGTGATAGATCTTCGAGCGAGGAATGCCAACACCTATAAGAAATCATCGCCCCTGCCTGACATCAATGGAATCTTGAGGCGAGCTGCTAATGCTAAATATCGATCCATTATTGATGGTCAGGACGCATACAAACAAATTCGTATAAAGCCTGAGCATGTACCAAGAACAACGGTGACTACACCAGATGGAAACATGGTAAGCCATGTTATCCAGCAGGGAGACTGCAATGTGCCTGCCACTTACCAGGCTCTCATGAACCATTTGTTTGCGGCTTACATTGGTCGATTTGTTGACATATATCTCGATGATATAATAATATATTCTAACTCGCTCGAAGAGCACGTTGAACATGTTAAGTTAATTCTAGATATACTGAAAAGAGAAAAGCTATACCTGAGTGAACGGAAGCTTCAGTTTTTATGTGCTGAAATGAAAGTGTTAGGCCGAGTAATCACGGATAAGGGCATATGCATGGACCCAGATAAGGTCGATGCTCTGTCAAAGTGGAAAACGCCAACTAATTGCGACCTGCTGAGGGGGTTCCTTGGGGTGGCCGGTTATCTGGCAGATGACATCGATTGAGTCAGGATTCCAATGGGAGTGTTACATACACTCACAGGAGACACTGTCCCTTACCGATGGGATCATACCCATCAACAAGCTTTTGAAGATGTGAAGCGCTCTGCAATGCGCTGTAAGGATCACCATCAAAGACCGATCAGATATGATAACGAAGCGCCACCAGTGAATGTTGTGACTGACAGCTGCGCTACAGGAATAGCTGGTGTTGTTAGTCAAGGACACGATTGGAAGACGGCAGATGTATCAGCATTTTTCTCAGCGAAGCTTAATCCCGCTCAACAGAATTACCCTGTCCATGAAGTCAAGATGCTCACGGGGGTTGAAACTATGTTAAGGTACCGAGACATCCTACAAGAAGTCCGATTTAAGTGGTACACGGACCACAAAGGACTGATTCACTTACTGGAACAAAAGAACTTGTCAGGACGACAAGCCAGATGGCTTGAGAAGATTTCGGAGTTCGATTTTGAAGTCATTTATGTCCCAGGTACTGAAAACATTTTGTCAGATGCGTTATCTCGACTATACTCGAATGAGGAGTCAGGTACAGTGAGATCTCGGAGTTAATACACATACCATGATGTGATAGACAATGACTATCTGGGAGAGCATATGATTTCGATGCCTGTTCTTGTTGGAATGGAGGGCGAGAGTGCCACAGAGATACAGGATCAATCCGAACTGACCAGCATGGCTACACTGGGAATCGAACCACCTCCAAGTCAGAGAAACAATAGAAGCAGTGTCGAACCGGCTGAAACTGGATGACCGGAGACCTCGAAAGAGTTTGCTGCAAGAATGAAATGTCATTTTGTTCTTAAGGGCCCTCAAAAACAAAAGGAGGACGGGACAGATAGAGAAACTGATCCTGTGCATGAAAAACTGTTGATTAGAATACCAGCTAGACACAAGGATAAACAACACAGTGACAAAGTCACCAACTCCTCGGAACAGGAAAGAGATGAGCAATTGGCAGCACAGTCAGAAGCACTTCGAGAACAGATTGAAGCGATGCCACCCATCTCGATTGAGGAATTATTAAGAGGAAATAAACAACCGATCGACTTACTGGACATGCTAAAAGACAGATATGCTGAAGATAATCTATTCAAAAAGATCCTTGAAGATCCTAAGGCCTATAAGAATTTTGAATGCGAAGATGGTTTAGTTTACCTTCAGACAGCAACAGAGAGAAAGCTTTGCGTTCCATCAATCATTGTTAATGGCAGAAGTGTCCGTGAGATAGTTATCTCAGAAGCACATTCGTTATTAGCCCATCTTGGGCATAGAAAGACTTACACTTACTTACAGGAAATAGTCTGGTGGAAGACTATGGAAAAGGATGTCAGAAAGTACTGCAAAACTTGTACTGTTTGTATGCGCAGTAAGCCTAATAACCAATGCCCATATGGTCTCTTAAATCCTCTAAAAATACCTACCCAACCATGAGAAGTGATAGGAATCGATTTCTTAGGACCTCTGCCGGAATCAAAAGATCGAAATGGAACATATGATGCAATTACTGTCATCATTGACTTGTTAACAGGAATGGTACACATAGTGCCTAGTTGTACTGATTACACAGCCCGAAATGTGGCTGAGCTGGTATTCAGTGAAGTCTACAGATATCATGGATTGCCAAGGGCAATTGTCAGTGACAGAGATTCTTATTTTACAAGCACTTTTTGGACTCACCTCCATGAGCTAATCGGAACTCAACTCCGAATGTCGTCAGCATACCATCCAGAATCAGATGGCTCCACTGAACGAGCAAATAGAACCATTACTCAGATGATCCATCAATGTATTGGCCCTACACAAAAGGATTGGGTTGCTAAGCTACCAGCAGTAGAGTTCGCCATTAACTCAGCACGATCAGAGACGACCGGATACTCACCTTTTTTTCTGAATACTGGCCAGATGCCTAGACCCATGATATGGCAAACAGCCTCTAGGTCAGAGTTCCCAGGTGTGCGGGTCTTTGCCCAGCGACTGCGCTTAGCCATCATGGCAGCACATGATAGTATTATTGGTGCTCGGATAAAACAGACCCGAGATGCCAATCGTAAGAGAAGAATGGTACCATTCACAGTAAATGATTTGGTTTACGTGTCTACTGAGAATATGAGTTTTCCGAAAGGACTTACTCGAAAATTTATCCCCAAGTTTGTAGGACCTTACCCCATCACTGAGAACTATGGGAATAGCTCATTTCAGGTTAAACTACCTGCTGACATGAAGCGGAGAGGAATTCATAATGTTTTTCATGCTTCCCTGCTCCAAATACATAAGCCTAATGACGATTGGTTGTTCCCCGGTCGCTTGGATGAACAAATAGTCAATGAGGATGCGACTGAATGGGCAGTTGACCGGATTGTATCACACAAGGGCACCCGGGCCAATGCCATGTTCGAAGTTCTTTGGAAGGCTGGCGATAAGACGTGGATGAGTTATTCACAAGTTGACGAGCTTGAGATATTGACGCCTTACCTTGATCTGCTGGGAATAGACAATATTTCCGAGCTCCAGGATGGTGTGGGCGTACCCCCCCCTGATGACCCACAGTCTTATTTGGGAAGCCTTGAGCTGGTACCATGTTTAAATGAGGGAGGATTTACCTGTAAGCTAGATCAGGACCTCCTATCCCTCTCCCTCTTTCACCTCAGGCTCATCTCCCCCGCCATCCATTCCAACTTTGCTGTCATGCCCGCCTACCGATCCCCTCGTGGCCGTGGAGGACATCACAGTCCTTTTGGACACCGATCCCATCAACGTGGGCATCATCCCAGTCCTCCCGAGCAGCCTCGCCACCCCTGGGTCCACCAGGACTCTAAGACCCAGTTCGTCTGTCTGACTCCTCCAGACATGAAGTTTGGGTACACCATTCATCCCCTTCAGATGGTTGAGTATTTGTCATTCAACCGGAAGTTATGCCGGAATGGAGGACGTACCCGGAAGGCCACCCCCCTCGGGTTCAATACCTTTACGAAGATCTTCAATTCGGTACCTGCTGATCAATATAAGTATTGGTTTGCCACCTACGACAATGATGTTGGTAAATGGAAGGCACCTGAGCATCGGGTCCGATCCCAGCATATTTGCACCCGTTTCGTTGATAAGGAACGATACCGTGACCTCATCACTATGGGTCTGATCTCTAACCACGGACACGTCAACTCGGTCATGCTCAATACCACCCTTGCCACGTTGCAGCAGCCTCACATCGCCAATTCAACCAAGAACTATTTCTACCAACGGCGTCGTGACGAGCACAGGGAGCGAGACAATGAGGACAGCGATGAGTCCTACTCTGATGATAGTGATGGGGATGACTTATCTGACGACAAGTCGTGACGTGATCGATTGCGTTCACCCACTCGTGGGTCCAAATCCAGTAATTTGCCTCCCGCGCCACCCAGCTCACAGATGACCGCTCCGCACGGCTCCCAGCCTGTACCCTTGAGCACGGAAATTGGGAGAAACTCCCGAGGTAGTCCTGTGGTTAGAGGGGCAGATGGATCCTTTCTAGAGAATCGATACGCACCTGATAGCCCCCAAGGGACTTGCGATCCCTCCGTCCTGACGGGTCCCATCTCCGAAGATGTTCAGATGAAGAATCTGGAGTCTGCTAAAACCCACGACGTGTTGTACGACCCCGACTTCGATCTCGACCTCAATGTTTGAGGAGCTGTTGTCTGGCAGTCGACGTGTCGACCTACAAATTTCAAAGTTTGATCCTACGGCTTCTAGATGGCCAATTCTGGCCACTCTCCCACAGTCCTTTAATGTCGTTGGTTCGACCCCCACTCTCCCTTGCGTCTTTTATTTGCTAAGTCTTAATTGATATTTCGATAATCCCATTGTCTATTGATCCACCCTCCTTTGACCTTCTTGATTTACCGTCAGTTTATCTACTAGTTATCTTGAAGCCGAGCCAGGACCACCCGTTCGGCTGGAGGGCGTATGTAGCGGTTCGTGACTACGTGACCCTTATACCCATATACTTTAATCTACTTACATCACGCTCCTTGACTACCGCTTAGTCTTACTTATATACCAGAACATATGTTGTAGTTAGGCAGTTTTTGCAATCGAGGACTTACAACAGTTCACACCGCGAGACTCTACTCAGTGTGCCGTGACCCAATCCTAATCCGGCTGGCTCACGTCACAGATGTTGACGTGATACGCGTGACAAACTTGAATCCATTAACGTAGAGTGCTGACGCTGGCTATGTAGACTACATGACTCTCACCTTCCAAATGCCGCCACGTCCCAATCCTCGCAGACCTTGCACCAATCCTCGCAACCTCGCACCAATCCCACCACTGTCATCTGCCCTACCCACCATCTGCATCCCCCCACGCATCGTCCTCCCCCTGGTGCCTTTGTTGGGGCAGCCCGAGACGGGGTTTGATGTTGCCTGCGCCGGAGGAGGAGTTGGTTGTGGTGCTGGCGGTGTCAAAGGTGGCTCGTACGCCATGACTGTGTAAGCGTTGTGGAGCAACGGGACGCCGAGGATAATGTTGGCAGGCACGCCACGGAATCGTACGCCGAAGCTGGGGAAGGTCGGGACTGGGGGAGAGGATGGGGGAGAGAGGGGTGTCCTCGCACTATCGAGGCCCAGGACACAGGCAGAGTGTGTTCCGGGAGGCAGGGTCTGAAAGGGAGCGCTCGCGAACTTGGACGCCACCACATCCCGCGAGGCTGTTAATCCCTCCAGAGTCGCTGCGAATTCTCTGAGCGAGAGGGTCAATTACGCCTGGCTGGTGTCACTGGCCGCTAGGAATTCGGCCGAGGAGCTCAGTTTACCAGCGACGCTGTCTAGTTTTTCCAGCGCCTTGGAGGCTACCGCGTTCGCTAAGATCTCTGAAATGTGGTCAGTAACTTCTGCTTCAAGTATGAATGCTACTGCGATGACTGTTGTTTTGAGCTCTATAGATTTGGACGTCAGTGCCGCAGTGGCCAAGATGTTCGTCAGTTTTGCGCGGTTACAAGGGTCCGCCGCCAGAATCCACCCTTTCGACTCCAGCCACTTCTGGGACTCCTGCAGTCGCCAAGAGCAATTTGAGGTCCGAGTGTGTCGGGAGTGATCGGGACCGTTCTGGGGTCCTCGTATTGCTGGCACTATCGGGGGTGGTCGAAGAGGACGTCCTCCTGGTTGAGGACATATCGCACGAGGTAGAAGAGAGATGGAAGTCACTGAGGGTTATTTGAGTCGGGCCACTTATGGTGAACTTGGGGCGTTGTGTCGTCCAACAATTCCCTACTTCGTGGACTCTATTCTGGTCTGGTCATTCTCAATCTACAGTGATCGTACCTTGGAATGTGACCCCCCTGCCCTACGAAGACGATTGCTTCGACTTTGAGCCCATCTTTCCATCTTTTTGATATACATCCGAGCCAATCTTTCATCCCGATCGCCCGACTTTCCATCTTCTGATCCCTTGCACCATTTCGGACCGTTAGCTGATCGTCCCGACTATTTCCCTTCAACATGTCTACTTGCTCCATATCATAGGTTTAACTGCCGAATCAATTTCCTTTTCCAATTCCATCTGTGGACCTTGTGCCTCCATCACAGCAGAGAGACGCAATTGATATCAATCACATCACGATTACCTGCGTATAGAAAACAATCTAACGATTTTCCATGCACAGCTTGACATCATGTCACCTTTGTGGACATATACAAGAAACTGTTCCGTGTTATAAGCCATTGAGAATGTCTACGGCTGCAGTTCCTTCCCCAACATTCACGTAGTCCAGAAGAACAAAATTGGGTGCCCGTCCGTTTACGAACTGCGCACAACCATTTGCATGTGACAGTATCCTACAAATGATGTTTATATACCACGAAGATGAGGAGATGGGGACTCACGAGTCGATGCTGTTTGTTGTAGGAGCATCTGCCCGATCACTAATGAGCACACCATCTCCAATTGGGATGATGTTGATGTCCAGGTTATGGTTGATAAGGTTCTCATGGTCAGCCGAAGAAAGTGGCCCACTGATACGGTCGACACTACAAGGAAACGTGGGATCCGTTGAGTCGAATGGATCCTCAAATACCTGAAGACAGATCAAAAAAAGGAGATAGATAAGGATGATACAAGACCACTCACCATGTCAAACTCTGGCAAGATAAAGTCGACGATGCCGCCATCGGCACCGTCGGCACCTGCATCAAGGAAGACAATAACACGTTTCCCAGAGTCGATTAGCTGCCCGAGGGTCGGCCAGTCGTCCCGCTTAACTGGGCGCGAAGGCGGTACATAGGCAAGAGGCGTGATGCCTAAGCACACTTCATTAGCGCATTCTTTACACTTTCCTAGTTATAAAGCGTACCAGCCTCGTCAAAAGCGGGTTTCCAAACATCAGGGAGAGAGACGCCCTCAGGATTTGTGAAGATAAAAGTGAGGACCTCATTAGGATTGGCATCAAGGAATGTCTTCACGATCTTGAGATAATCTACAACAGCTCCGCCATCAAAGAGTCCCTTTCACGTGCTAGTGAATAGAGGAATACACGCCGAATTCATTGAAATCTTACACAAGCTGTCGGGTTTGAAGGTATGAGGAGAATGAGAGCCTTGAAGCATAAATAACTCACTAGTGTGACAGAAATGAAGAACTCCATCCTTCCTGAAGTATTGTTAGCCAGTGCAAAAATAACAATGAAGAGTCTACATGTGAGATTGAGCTTGTAGCATACGAGCACCAAGTGCCAACTGCGTGCTCAAGTCGACTTCTTGCGTTCTCGCAACTGGTGTGATGTATAAAGAATAAGAGGATTGATTTCCTAAAGCAATTATTGTGATGCACTCACGAGCAAGTGGATCTTCGCTGAAAGCATACGAGTCATGAGAGCCTAAGTACGTGACGTTTCCGTAGGATCTGTTGCATAATTCTGCATGGCCGTTGCAGACCATAGCTCTGCTGTTCGTCCAATTACCACAGATGGAAATACGGAGGAAAAACATGACACACTTCTGGATCCGAGACCTAGACTGTGGCAACCATCCTATTACGGACGAGGGCAGAATAACAGTGCAAAGGAGCGCTGATGTGAGATGCATCAGTATGTAAGTGCGAGTTGACGAATGTCTAATCACTTCAGCCCTCGATATTTATGTTCCATGAGGACACTTCAGAAAGAAGCTGTCCAATTGCAATGACCAGAAAACCATGTGATTGTTCCATGTGGACCTTTGATTTCCAAATTCGATGGCTTCGACTTCTCTTTGTCCAACAGTGATAACAGTGTGCAGATGGACTCCTCAAAGTTCTGAAGACGCGGAGAAGTTATACCTCAGCACACCTCTGATAATCTTGACAGCCCCCCAGTGCGTCTTACAATCGGGTGTGAACTCCTTGTTCTCGATCCTATCTCCGTACTTAGATCAAATCGTATATTGAAATAGTTCCACCCCAAATACAAAAGTTTACTTGGGCTGCACGATATGTTACGTCAGACATGAGCAGACCCTGAATACTAGGGAATTTAGAATATTTTTCATGAAATTGTCAATATCGATGTGCTCGTAGTCATCTGCAGGAAGCACTGGTCGCGGCGCCTCGGACTTCCGAGGACCTCGTGCAACCCATGACTTGGAAGTTCAATTATAACGTTCCTTCATTACTTTCCATCATGTCAGCGGGAAGGTGTGAAAATCATGGTAGCGTTGTATTTCCCCTTTAATGGTACCTCTGCAGGTCTATCCATTCAACACCACCATCATACAATGCTTCCTCGTGAGTGTCTTTATTTCCACCCATCTACTCACCAATTGATCACGGTTCTCAGCGAGAATCAGCCGCTTCTGGGAAGCATTGAATATTCCGGCTCTTGGTGACATCCTTCATGCTTCCTCAGGTTCGTCCAAGTACCCTAATTTATCTTCGTCAGTCCTACATGCTACCAACGACAACGAGTGCTACGCGCTACAAAGGGAACCTTATTCTGCGTACTGGTGATCCTCGGGGCGTTTTTTTCTGCCTTATTTGGAGGTCTCGCATACCGCTCCATATACAAACGATCTGTGGTGAAATGGACAGACGATGTGAAGCGTCTCAAACAGCTGGCCGTTTCTTACAGAGAACAAGCACGCGGATGGGAAAATAGGTCTGCCCATTTTGAGGAGGAAGTCAAACAGAAGATCGAGCTCGAGAGGAAAGAGCGCGATCAAGCGGGACTCTACTGGGGAGAATTTCTCGGGTCTCACTGTGCCTCGCGTGGACGTAGAGAGTACTCCGCTCGCCTTCTGAATCTCACACCGTCTCTCTTCGCAATCGACGCATGCAAATCAACGCCAGCCGAAATCAATGGTGTTACTTACGACACGCCTCTTTTTTGCGAGGACAAAGTATGTTCTTATCCATGATATTCGATCTATCAAGTGAACGGGCTCACCATTCTCGGTTTCAATGTTATAGGGCATGCAAGGCGTTTTCGGTTACTGGATGGTCGATCAAGACGTCGTTTGCTCTACTTACTGGGAGTACGTTGTGCGCAAGGCAAGCTCGGCCATTCGAGATCTTCCAATGTGGATTGATCCCTGGACTTTCTTAGGATTGCTCTGCTCCCGGGGCGGGAAAGCGAGTACGCCTAGGATTACTTTCTAACGATCCTATCTAAAACACTATCGAAACAGAGATATGAAGCAAAGTTGGGTAGCATCCATAAAGGTGAAGATCCGGAAATCTTATGCCTCAGTACTCCAATCACTATCCACGGCCAATTCTTCAAACGACCTTTGGCTTGTGCTGACAGAGTATGTTCTTTAAATGCTTAGATTATTTCACCCTGAGAATTATCCCAAGGGACAAGGAGACTCTCCTCAGTATTGGGGGGTTTGGGACGTTCCTGTTGCAGACTGTTAATCAATCAATGAAGTTCGTTTTGTCGCAGTTTCCGCCTTTCTTTCCAATTATGTCGTTGACCACATAATAAAATCTCAAGCAATGTTCAATTTTTGAGACTCGCGAATACTTACTTCAAAATGTGCCATGGATATCAAAAGGGTAAATCAATGTCCCACAAGCGCCAACGTAAATGGTATAGAGAGGTTTGACTTGTTCTATCTGTTCACTTTTCCAAGAGGCGCTGGAGAAGGGTGCTAAGATATATACAACATGCTTAAGGTAGGGCCAAGTGAACTGAGACTATTACTTTACGTCACCGGTGCCGACGTCCATAGCCTCAAACGAAATTTTCGGACCTGCCGCTGTTGTCGCCCACGACCATGACCACCGACCCATCCACTTCCATGGCTTCGATCCCACTGACCTCTCTCTAACCCTCTACGTTGCCACTATCCTGTAGCTTGCCCAAGATGGTGTGGGGTAGTTTGGTGAGATTTGGAGTTATATTTGAATATGACGACATGTATCTTTGATGGACAGGAGTTTGTTTTGTGAACAGGAGTAGAATAAAATGGAATATTTCAAACTCTGAGTACTTGATCATTCATAGAGTCTGCGGAAAGAAACTGATACAATATTCATGGCGGAAAAGTTCGTATATACTGTACAAGTCCGTAACCAAATAACCATCGAACTAAGGGCTGTGTACACCCTCAGCAAATTCATTCACAACATCGTGAAAAAGGTAGGTAATGGTCCTCCTATACGCAAAATTTTTCATCGTCTTATGTGGCAGACTACAGCTCTTCACGGATACAATCCCGTCCCCACCGCTCGAGCAAGATCCAGGTTCACGGAGGTCTTGAAAAAAGCCGGGCGCGTTTCAACCAATGCGATCGCGGGGATAACCATATCCTTAGCGGGTAACCTTCTACCTTGATGTCGCAACCTCCTATTGACTTGAACGGGAGCGAGGGCGTCAGCCACAAGCTGGGCTTTGGGAAAGCTTTGATAGGATCCGCCTTTGCTCTCCTGAACAGCAACTACTGCATAGTCGATGACAGAGCGGGATCAAAGGGCGGAAGGTATGCTCTGGTCGGGAAGAGTTGCGCCGTAGCTTCACGTGGTAAGAACTGCTTCATCACGTGTGTCCAGCTGACTTCCAAAGCCGTATCGCTCCAAAGTCCTTATCATGGTTGAACAAGAAACAATGGTGTTGAACGAACGACAAGATCTCGATGCTCCGAGATTGGGTCTACGAGTAGGTGTAACTATGTGTCAATCCGTTTGACTATCTTGGTGAGGTTTTGGTTTTAGAGGTTTGATTTGATATCGAGGTTCTCAAATTGTGCCTTACGACGACAATCATCATTGTCTGTACCTACGAATACCCAAACTCCTGTTGCAACGTGATTGCGTATTTGTTGCCATTAGAGTTTAGACATACCAATCAACGGATCTCAAGACAAGAATGAGAGCTACGTACACTCGGGTTGCAGAGATGCTTGATGTTTTGCTGTCATGGCAAGCGCTACCAGGACGCACAAACTATGCAAAGGTTTTCTTCATATGTCGCAAGATCGGGATCGAATTGAGAGAAAATCCACCATACCGCAATTCCAAACACCCATCTCCAATCAAATTAACATTCATCTCAGCTATTCCTTACAGCAACGAACTAGAACTACAAAATGATTTCAAGGTCTCTGGATCTCGGTGCATCAAGCAGGCAGTAAGTAACTCGTCCCTCTAGAGTATCTCCGAATTGATCCAGATCAAGCCGCCGTTGCCCCCGTAGCAGCGATACGAGCGTCACGATCCGCAGCGGTCGTGCAGGCGATAGACTAAATAGACAACACGAACATCAGTGTCCCTGAGGCACCATCTAGAAGAAGAAGAGGATGACGCACAGTTCCAGGTTTGTTGACAAGGGGAAGCGCGGCGCAGACGGTGCCGCCCGCGCACTGCGTGACGACGAACTTGCCGCCGACGCACTGCGCGAACCCGTTGTTGACGCACGCGTCCTGGCCTTCAGTGCACGCAGAGGAGGCGGTGAGCGAGGCGAACTGGGCGTTCTGCGCGATGGCGTCTTTGCCGTTTTCTGTGTCGACGAATAGGTAAGAAAGGATGAGATGTGGGAGAGTGAGAGGTTACTTACGCAGTTGGAAGTTGCCTGATGCTGGTGATGCGGCGAGGGTAGACGCGGTAGTTGGCGCGGGGGCGGGGGCGGGTGCAGCAGGGGCACTTGTTGCTACAGGAGGTGGTGCAGCTGCCGCCGAACCACTATATGACGAGAACGAAAATGGACGTTGTAAACAAATACGACGTTTACCAAAACTGACAAGACACTCACTTGGCGTTGGGACTGGTGACGAGGGTGTTGAGCTGGACACCATCGGGGACGGGGCCGTCTGTCTTGGCGGGGCAGGAGCCGGGCGGTGTCACGGCCGAGAGACCGAGGGGGACGTTGCCAGTCTGGTCGCCGCTGAACTTTGTGAAGTCAGACCCGGCAAATTGACAGTGGAAGAGGCCGTTGAGCTCCTGGTTCTTCGGCGCGACTTGGCAGTATGGCACCTGGAGACTGTCGGGCTATTTCGTGTTCCATGAGTTTTTGTGGTTCCGAATTAGGATGGAGGGAAAAAGAAGGGCACTTACTGCATTGCGAGGCTGTTGGACGAAGATTTGTGCGAGTCTGATCATCTCAGCATCGTTATTGAGCGTTTTGGCAAGATCAATCATCTGATCTGCCGCGTCCTGCTGATCGCAGTTTTTCCCAGCAGCCAACAGGCTTGTGAACGCGACTTGAGAGATAGGGTTGCACTGCTGGGCTCCGCCTGCCGCGAGCTAGAATTACCGAGAAATTGGTCAGTTAATGGCGGGATCATTGGTATGTAGGCTTCGCGTACACATGCTTGCTCCCAGTCATGGGTTGAATCGGCAATAGTTTGGGCGATACGTTTCTGGAACTGTACGGGGACGGCGGATGCCGCAATAGCGAGAGCAGAGAGAACGAAGACAGCAGAGATCTTGGCCATGATGTAGAAGAGGTGGTGGTGTTGAAGATAAGGAAAGCTTAAAAGGGTTGGGAGAGTGAATGAAAGGTTGTGGAGAGAATGAAGAACTGAAAGAGCACTAGGCTCGATAGAGAAGAGAAGAAAATTGGAGAATGACCCAAAGTTCAGTTTTTGTCGTCTTTTATACCCGGCCGAGGGGGAGCAACTGGTATTCGGGGATGAAGAAATGGTACAAAGATAATTTCATCAGATTTGGGATGCTGTGAAACGCATGCGGCCTCGTACTCGTACCCGAGATGGCCGTCTTGTTGTTAGCAATGCTTCCCAATGTGGGGACAAAAAGATGTTAGGTGTCATAGAATTAATCGGATGGAGCAAAGAGCTGGAGCATTGTTCTAATGCTGCGAAGCTTTGCTGTGTTATTGTCTGGATGTAAGTGATCGCTGATCAGGACCTAGGCACGTGTTGTGCGTTGCGCATTGCAGAAGTCCGAGAACAGCGAGAGACGAGGAGGGTTTCCACGGCGACCTCAACACCTGGTTGGACTTAGTTCAGATGCTGGACTTGACTGGGCTTTGTCTTTGTCACAAAGGCATAGAGCGCTGGGCAAAAAAGTTTGATTGACGCTTGATCAAATGAAGCTGTCTGTCTCCACGCCAACCGTAAGGCTAACACAGCAAACAGTGTGCTTGCACCACACGGTCATTATGTAGAATTCGGCACAAGAACAAGCCGGAGCTCCTTGATGCAGATGTGCTCACACGAGTTTTGATCTTCCACATCTAACGGGGAGGACCTCTTAATGGAGAAGTGTTGGCATAGATATGATGAGATAGACTGTTTCTGTTGTCAAGTAAACGATCAGGATGGTCAACGTGGAGAGGGAAGACGATGACGTCACCAGCGAGGAGGCAGTCACATGTGCATTTCCTTATGGAGGCGCTAGTTTGAACGTTATCTTCGACTTGCACCATCTTTGATTCAATGCCGCCTTCAGAATATTCATTCCGTCTCCAGAAAGGTCCATTAACTGTCCTCTTCATAATCATTACCTGATCCATTCAAATCGCAGGCATCGTCGGCGGCTTTGCACCTCCAACCCCTGACTACATCCACACCGTCACCAAAGCGTCTACTAACACCAATCTCCTGATCGCCTCTTCGTTCCGCCAGCAGGGGACACCCCAACTTCAAGATGCCGCACCTAAATCGCTCTCCGCTACAGACTATGATGCGCTTGTCGATGAATTGCATTCGATACTGAAGGAACTCCCCATGGAGTCTCCGCCCGGCAGCGAGGATATATATGGGCTCAACACCAGCATCGCTTGGGGTAGCGAGGATCTGGAATGGTATAACGGTGGGCCGCAGGGATGTGGAGGAGGGACGAGCGAAGTCCAGGCGACGGACGAAGAGAAGGCAAAGTTCAAGCGGGCAGTCGAGATTATCAATGAGCTAGCGTCCAAGTAGGCCGAGTGGAATTTAGTGCTCTTCTTTACCCAGTTTGTTGGTATACCTGATTCAAGGTCAACTTTGTGTAGAATGCTTGTACATACAATCAGATGTTCGTCTGAAAATCATCACAAGTCCCTATCAAGGCATTATGGCAGATGGCTAGATCAAGTAACATCAGGGGCCAGATGATTCATCAGGTTTCCACTTATCTCCTAGGGACATCGTGCGTCACCCAACAGACTCATATCAATTCAAGTTTCACCTCTCCTTTCGCGCCCGAACAGCCCTCCATGATCATGATGTCGGTTCGTGTTCTTGGCGTTTCCAGCTTACTGTGCTTTATGTCATGAATATTATCATGCTCGTACTTCTGCTGTCAGATTGCAATCAACGTCTCCCATGGAACAACAAGTACTATCCGGAAGTGAAGCTAATGTGCAGACTCATACATGGGACAAAGCTCCTTCCATTCCTCTGGCAAAAGCGAGGTTAGAATATATGAAATGTGTTGTTTTTGGATGCTCACCGGGTTCCATCCCCTTCGCGATGCTATTTACATCCTCAGCAAACACAACCGCCAAGCCGCTATACAGACAAATGATACTCAACTTCTGGGAGAACGCGAAAGAGAGTAACTCACTTGTCAAGATGCCAGTCAATGTGACTACCGTTTTTTGGTCAGTATCGAATCGACGTG
This sequence comes from Termitomyces eurrhizus, assembly GCA_003316525.1. Classification (NCBI taxonomy): domain Eukaryota; kingdom Fungi; phylum Basidiomycota; class Agaricomycetes; order Agaricales; family Lyophyllaceae; genus Termitomyces; species Termitomyces eurrhizus. The sequence goes on from QFEW01012558.1 coordinate 14,702, forward strand.
TTCAATGATAACTGAATTACCAGTGTAGGAACCATGGGCCCGCATTGTTTGTTGTAAAGCGGATGGTAACGTTATCTCCAGCGAACCCGGTAGAAACTACATCGCGGCGCACCTGAAAGGCAAAGAAAGTATAGTAAATGAGAGAAAAATCAAGGAAGAAGGATAAGTAGGATACGAACTGGATTGTCGTAGTTGTATTTGGTACTTCCGGCACTTCTGACGACGTCGAAATTGTGCTGTCAGGAGAGAGCGTTTAAAGCGACTCTGTTATGAGCAAGAATAGGAACGCTTACTCCGTGTAAATGGAACGGGTGCTGCGAAATCCAATGAGCCACCTAGAACGTCTTCGAAAGAGATAAGGAGAAAGGAGAACTGACCGGCGAACCAGTTGAGCCTCCCGGTATGATCAACTCGATGGTCTTATTCCGCGGCAAAGTATACACATTCCCAGAAGGGAGCAAATCCTGCGCCGTGCGCGCGCCGCTCATGATCTGCAACAACACAGGGACGTTCGGCGGCTGGAAGCTCGCGCCATTGATCGCGAAGCGGCCATTGACACGCGTGACGTTGAGACACAGGGATACGTCGGCGGGAGCGCTGCCCCCGGGTGCGCCGGGGCTTTCGAGGGGATGCAGGTTCGTCTCGACCAGTGGGTTGTTCAGGGAGGAGTTGGTCGTGGTTGGCTCGACTAGCGGGGCGCCGTGGTAGCGGAAGATGGCTGAGTTAGCGCCGCCGGCGAATGAGGTGCATCCGCCGTTGGGGAGCGCACGGAGCCAGTAGTTCCCGATGGGCTGCGTCGCGGCTATGATGACGGAGTAGCGTTGGCCCGAGTAGATTTGGATGGAGTCGACGACGAGGGGCGAGTGGTTGACGCCGTCTACTTCGATTATAGTCTGGGTGGTTGTTATGAGTATTTAGCTGTGCAGTGTGGCAGAGAGAAAGAGGAAATCCGAACCATGTTATGACCGTCGACTGAGAAGACGAAATTTGAATCGCAGGAAATGGAAACAAGCCGGAATCGGTAACTCTTGCCTTGAACAACGTTGATTACAGACAGGTCGGTTGCAGCGCCATTGCAGTTCCGCCCGAGACCATTGATAAGTGTCGTATCCGGTGTGGCTCTGTCTGTTATCGATGTTGAACGTATATGGTACCTGTGATTACAATAACAGTGAAAAGAGATGGATCGACGCAGTAGACAGAATTGCTTACCAGTCAGCCAGAGTAATCACTGTATTTTCTGCGTGGGGAATCAGTGGTTCAGTTTTCACGCAAAAGAAGGGACTCGATGACGAACCATCGTCAACATCGTAGCTTAGAAAGATGCAAAGTGAAATTTTAATACATCCATGGCTGGAAAGGCACTTACAGGTGTCGAAACGGATCTTGAGGATCGTAGATTATAAAAGCGCCTCGGAGACCATCGCAGTATTGAGTTCCTGCACGAGCATGAGAATCAACAGACCACCGTAAGGCTAGTCACACACCTAGATGAGAATGATACCAATACGTCCCAGCTTGATCACCAACGTTGAAATCGTACAGAAATGAGTTATTGGGTGATATCGGGCATTGATTTACGCCCGAGGGACCATCAGCCCAACTGGTACCCTTCTGGAATAAACCATGCCAATGCTTTCAGAGGGACAAGGCATTTGGCATGTTATAAAATCACGAAAAAAAAGTATAACGTACAATGCTTGTTCCTGTCAGCATCGTGGTGTCTTTGAGGTGGTTGACGACGTTCATTCTAATCCGATCGCCCTTCGCGGAGTGATTATCGTACAAATAGCTGGTGAATAAGCTGCTCACCTTCGTCGCGGTGACGAGGACGCCTGGAAAGGAAGCGGTCGATGCATTACTGCATGCTAGGATGGACCTGTATAGAGATGTCACGCTGGAACTTAAAAACAGGGTATTTTTTTCATGACTCACGGACGAGTGAAACCATCGGGGGAAACGTCTGAATTGACGATGTACATGTCTCCTGAAGGACCGATAGAAGCGTGTACAGCGGTGAGCACGGAGAGAAGGAAGAAAGAGCGTGGTGGTAACATTGCTTGATGAGAGGATGACAACGGAACCGTCCTCCTAACACTGACTTTTAAGTAGGAAAAAATCTTCATGGGTCAGCCACTGTCCATTGCGAAAAGGCTGGCAGATCGTCCACTCTGCTTGGATTTGTAATAGCACAAGAAGTGTTGATTGGAGGTATACGGCGTGGTAACTAGAAGAATACCATTTATGCGCCTTGGAAATCTGGAACTGCGTATTCTTATCCTTGAAGTCGTGTAAAAGTTCTGTCCATCCGGAAAAAAAGGTTTAAAAGGTCTTATGCGGAATCCTTCAAGAAACTGTCGCGTCGAGAAACTTGAGATAAATGACTTTGCACAACCGGCAATATCCGAGTACTTGATCCCTCTCATATCTTATCTTGACAATCGCTTTCGTGCTTTGATGACGTGCTCGATTGAAAGGCTAAGAGTCTGTTTGCCTTCTTATTATGACTAACTGTTCAACACAGTCCACCCGAAACACCAAGAAACCAATTGCATAGTATGTTACATCTGATATACACTGAATAAGACGGCGAACGTAGAGAAGCGTATGCGGAGTGAATCCGTCATTGCTGCAACAGTGAGCGAAACATCGACCCATCGATACAAGACCTAAACCACGGCTAAGGGGTAATTTAATATCGTGAAGACGCGTCTGCTGAAGGGAGAAATCTGAGCAAAGGTACAAATATTATGCTTTGGTAGTGACCGAGCGTGAGGATCGAACATCGCTTCGGTCGTGGTCTAGTGCTGTAGGAAATCGAATCGGTGAGAATTACTAAAATGAAGTTCAGTTGAGAACATACCTCTTTCCTGTGCGGCGATGTGCGCGGCACGTTCGTCAGCAGAGATAGCACCGAAGATCACGTCCATCTCTTCCAGACTGCGGCCCTTGGTTTCGGGTATAAGGCTGAGACCCAAAATGTAAAGGTAAGTCAATACATATGTACAGATAAAACTCACAAGGAAAACAAGCCCATGGCACCGACGTTGATGGTGGCGAACATGAGGAAAATCTTGTAGCCCAGGTCTGAGATCATGTCGGGTGTAACTTTGGACACGACAAAGTCTAATCAAGGACAATCAAGCGCTGTCGTTTAATAAGGATAGCAAAAAGACTTACTCCAGAGCCACTGTGAAGCACTTGCGACGGACAGACCGTAGTGTCTTGTGCGAGTGGGGAAGATATCAGAAACGTAGATCCAGGGCATAGGACCCCAGCCCATAGAGTAGAAGCAAACGTAAATATAGAGCATGGCCGCCATGGCCTTGGATGCGGGTGGAGGGGATGGGGGAGGGTGAGCAACAGATACGGGATGGGTTTTGAGAATGGCACCGATGATGAAGAATAATGTACCCATTCCGAGAGAGGAAACAATGAGTGATATGCGTCGCCCAATACTCTCGACGAAGAAGAAAACAAAAATGGCAGTCGCGACAACCTGGAGGATTTGAGTTTTAAAACGCAGAGACGGCAGAAACCCACCTTGACAACACCGTAGATACCTGAAGCGAGCAAAGAATTCTTCGTTCCTGTATATCCAATAGAAGTAAAAATCTGAGGTGCATAGTATCTAGGTGTTGCTGATGAGAGTCCGCTCTAAAGAACCCAAAGCAATTGTACTCTACCCAATGGAATTCTGGCCGCCCCATTGCTGGAGAAGGAAGATAACAAACGCGATGACGAAGCGGATGAAGTTCCCTTTTCCAAAAAAGGCCTCCTTCATTCCGAGGCCTTGCCTGGCAGCCCGCTCTTCTTCGATTTGTGCCTCTATTTCTGCCATCTCGTGTACAACATTTTCTGAGTCGGTAGATTCAGATCGGAGATAGGCAAGGTTTTGCAAGGCCTCATCGTTCCGACCAACGGAAGCAAGCCATCTGGGAGACTCCTTTAATCATGAATACATGAGTTCCATGAATAAGTCGGACACGGGTGGAGTACCTTGACAGTGAGCAGGCCAAATAACATGATTCCTGCCGGCACGAGCTGGAAACCGAACGGTATCCTCCAGACATTGGGGCCGGTATGGATGCTTATCCCGATTCCATAATTGATAAAGTATGAAAGCATTACTCCAATCGCAACCTAAAATCAAGTTTCAAGGTTAAAAGAATATAGGAAAGCAAGGTAATGACGCACCATGATCTGGAAAAGACCCGTGATTCTGCCTCTTACTTCCTTGGGAGAACACTCTGAAACGTAGGCTGGAGCCACTGCAGAAATCCCACCAATACCAAAGCCAGATATCACACGACCAGCGTAGATGAGCTGAAGGCCGTGATGCTTATCTTTTGCCGCTGTGGCGAGAATAGCACCGATACAGAATACGAGCGTAAACGCAACCAACGTCCATTTGCGGCCGAGCTTAGCTAGAAATATCGTAGAAAGAGAAATTAACGAGAATGTTAATCATTTAAAAAATAAAACCGTACATGAGACAGGAGCTGACCCAAGGGCACCGAAGAAAGCTCCTGCTTGCAAGACTGATACGACATTAGATGTCACATCATTCGTGCGTTTCAGATTCGTGGTCCCATCGGGATTAAGGAGGCCGAATTCCTGCTTGAAGTATGGCTGCGATACTACACCACCCGCTATGCCAGTGTCATAACCGAAGAGAACGATTCCCCAGTAAGCTATAAAGGCCAGATCTATTCAAAACGTAAGGTATAATTCAGAAGGAGAACATGAAAGGAACGGACAGTATACACGTATATTCTTGAAAATGTGTCCAACCGCCATGATTGATCGTCTGCGGAGGTAAAGAGAGGACAAAAATGGACATACGCTCTTAAGAAGACGTCCTGTTACTGACTTAATAATTCTGATACCCGTTGGTTTTGCATTTTCAGGGGGAATAGGGGGACACGTGTACATACAACCCAGATACCGGTCCGCGGTCCGCCCTCTTGTCTACGGATTATCCCTGAGTGTAATGCGTACTGAAACTAAGGGTTTGACACTTGCGAAGTATCTTTTCTCCTTGGAGTCTTCCAAACTTCGTCTGGGTTTCCTTGTGCTATGGATCTGGGCCAATTCTGCAATACGCAAGGAATAACTTACTAACAAAGAGATGACATGAAAGACATATCTCTAGACAGATCCGAACTAGAAGATTCTTCTTGCTTGTGTATAGTAGCATATGGCGCTGACGAGTGATCTAAAAGGTTGCCCCAATAGGGAAGGACCCCCCGTGCACGCAAGTCACCTGCCGACGTCTGACCCACATACATTTCAGGCATCCCTGACAAGAGTTCCAAGGTAGGCTTACCGTCTCGAGGCAGTATTCCTGTACTGATTTGGATTGATGCGACGAAATGGGAATTCCATCTTGACTTGTTGGGTCCTCTTCAAGGAGAAAAGCGTCAGATTGAGTGGATTGGACCTGGAAAACTACGTGATTGCATATGAGGTGTTATATTGATATCACGAACACCGTCCACACTGGCTCTGTGGTTGATTACCGGGGCAGAATTCGCTGCGCTGTATTAGTGGATGCTGTACAACATGACGGGAATCCGATCAAATTCTCATCTGCATACCAGCGCGAACAGATCAGGACGCAAATTCTGCCAAGTACATTCTCATGTATAACACAGCACCTCTTTATATCCAACCTTAAACTCTTCGTCAAATATAAACTGGAGTACACTTGCTTAAAATGCGCTTCCTTCCCATGGCCGCGAATGTATTCTTCATCAACGCCTCAGTTTCACAGTACAAGAGGCTGGCCTTGTCCAAACGAAAATATCACTTTCTTCTTCGCTTCCCCCTCCGCTTCTATCTTACATATTACATTTCAATTCGGAGTCTGCAACGGGTAGCCCCACTGACCTATCGTCTTTATTCTTCCCAGAACCTCTACAGATTCCCCATTCTCTCTTGCTCTGTCTCTTTCGGTGGCTCCATGTCTTCACATTGTCCCCGTTGCAATCATCCTTGCAGCCAGACATGCTCCCCAAGGAGAACATTTGATAACTTCGATGCCCCTGCTGGTCAGGTCATACAAGATAAAGAAGTTCCGGTTTTCATCGTATTTTAACTAGCTCTACTGCGATACCTTCTCACATATTTGCCTACATTTGAGTTCTCTCTCTGCTATCTGCCTTCTCATCCTCTTGAGAGTTAATCAGTTCTCTCAGTCGCGCATCGTCACTTGACTCGAGTATCTGCCTGTGAGACGTTTATCATGTTATACGATACAAAGTCCCTCATACTTTCTCTGTCAAGGTAATATCTTTTGAACACGTCCGAGAATTCCATGTCAATTGTTCTCGATACGAACCTGATTTATTTCGTTTAATATATCCTAAACAATCAGAAGATAGAAATCTGAACGTCTTCCTGAAGCGTCAGTCATGGTCAGGTCAGCATCCTCAATGACTTAACGGCATGAAACTGTCTTTCTGCGCATCCGAAAAGCTCCACATAATTCAGCCATTTCAATTTCTCGCACAGAATGATTGGTATACTAGAGCTATGCGAATTATTATTTTTGGTGGCATATCCATTGACGATTTTACGAGTACAAGTACATTACAAACTATACGGGAACCACGCGGAGCGATCGCCAAGCCCCGGAGCCTCATCCTCAGGAGACGTCGTCATCCGAATCGTCGCCTTCTTCCTATTCTGGAGAATCAAATACCCAATATTCATTGCTGAAAAGACGATCATGAGAATGGAGAAAATGAGGAGTGTGAGGGTAGCTTTAGTGTAAAGGGGAGCGGGAGAAAGTGTCCCGAGAAGCCACGTTGCGAGAATACCGCCAGAGTTCGTCATGATGAATCCAATCGCAATAGCGGTAGCTCGACGCGTGTAGGGTGCAGTATTGTTGGCGTTCCATGTTGAGAGCGCAGGAGCACCGTTGTATGCGCCGCTGATACTCATGAATAGACTACCATATTTGACGTGTGGGTTTTGGGATGCTGCAAGACATAAGAATCAAATTCATGTTGACATGTGGTTCGACGTACCATAGAACATGGCAAAGCCTATCGTGGCAAGGATACCAGAGAATATACTGACGATGCCACGAGCTCCGTAACGGTCAGAGAGATATGATACAATGATGGAGACTGTAATCTAATGTCAGTGCATGAACGTGAACAACGAAATGGTTCAGCTTACCAACGAAAGCCGCGGCGAAAGGAGGCACACTGTAAAGTTGGGCGTCGACGTTGGTATATCCTAGACCAGAAAGGATGGAGGGCGTGAAGCTATGGGAGCAGTCATGATATGTTCAACCTTTCAAAACATGATGACGTACTATCCGAGAGCATAGATGAGAGTACCTGAGAACCATGCGATTAGAAAACTTCATCAACTAAACTGATGGAGATGTTACCATCGAAAAAGAAAGCGACAGCGATCATCCACACGTGAGGAAGGGTAAAGGCCTGCCAAATCTCGTGCCAGCTGAACGAATCCGCCTCATCTTGAAGGCCAGTAGCACCCGTCTCACGCAGACGGGCAACTACATAATCCTTCTCCTCCTCAGTCAAGAATCTGGCCCGTGCAGGCGAATGTGGAAGGGTGAAGAATGATGAGAGGCCGAATAAGACAGTGAAAAGACCTTCAAGGATAAATATCCATGCCCAGCCTGGACGATGGCCCACTCCATCCATGTGAATAATACCATAGGCAAGGAGACCGGAGAAGGCGCCTGAGAGAGAGGCGGTGGAGAAGAAGGCAGATATCCTGAATAATTGGTCAGGTGAATGATAGTGGAAACAAATAACAATGTCAACTGACCGTGACTGGAGTTGTCGACGTGGATACCAGAAGGAGAGATACAAGACAAGGCCTGGGAATACACCACCTGCGTGAATGTATAAGGTAAGTAAGGATTAGTTGGGCTGGAATTACACACCTTCACAGAGACCGAGGAAGAATCGACACGCTAAAAGACCTTGATATGATTTGACGACTCCTGGAAGTGTAATCAATGACATGCAATGTCTTGAAATCATAGCACCAACAAACCTTGAAGAGTGGTAATAATTCCCCATAACGTCAGCATTGTAGGTAGCAGCAAGTTTGGTCCAACGGCCTACCACAGATTGAGAATTATTCGGGTGGATACAGGATAATCGAAGCCGCACCTTTAAGACGAGGTTTGAAGGAAGTTCCGCGATGATGTATGGAATGTAAGTCACTGTAAGCGCAATACAGTATTCGTGGTTGTTCATCTTGAGATCAGTCTGCAAGCCTGCCACACGAGCGTTCCCGAGATTAGTCCGATCCTAGATATGATAGTGATACCATGAACCAAACAGAGCAAGATATCCCAACTTACCAGGAACGATAGCAAATAGAACATAGCCACCACAGGAAGAACGAAGACATCCACCTTCCGCCAGACCTTATCAAGCTTTGCGTCGAACACAGTCTTGTCGACGTCGATGGAACCCACAACCGAGGCCTTTTCTTTGTCTGTCATGACTAAAGTTAAATCTGGACCAAAGTAGAGTTACAGAGGGGCGCGTAACGTACTTTGTTGGACTTATAATGCCCTATATATAGATTGGGCAACCCTCAACGGGTTCATGGAAGACTTGTCCACGTGAAATGATGACCAACTGGAGCCGAGGATCAAGGTCGGACGAGGAATGTACGCGACCTGACCCTACATGTGATCCTGCACACAAATGCGTAATCTCCTCTCAGAGATCTCGTTTAGGAATCAATGGCTCAAGTCTTTATAGGTCTGTCTAGGGCGATGGGTCAAGACAAACGTCGTTTGAAGGCTGAAAAATGAGATAAGCTCACGCAGAGGTAACCAGGTGCAGCAAGTACATTCGGCCGAAATGTGGACCAGGTCCGAAATTTTCATCGACGCTTAAGTAGCCAAAACGTTGAAGCGAAACGATCGTTGATAACCTCTCATCTGTGATCACACGAATAGAGCAAAGGACGTCTTCAAACGAGAAGAGCACACTCGAATTGCGGAAGTTCATAAATTGTATTCTATAAGCTGCCAGGAAACATATCTGTCAACAAGAACGGCTGTGCGGGGTTAGCCGAAAAGCATTCGTCTTTCGCTTATTGGTTGTCGCTCTACGTGTCGGCCGTACTCGTGTGTGCCACAACGAGTTGGCACTCGATAAATCGTTTCTAGTCCGTTTCTCTTCTCAAGTTACCGATGGTATAAGCACTGATGGTTAGTCCTTGTATCACAATGTTACTCAAATAGTGTCATGTTGCTAAATTCTCCAGACAGCTCGCATTGATATTCTCGAGTCACTACCACTGAAATTCTCCTAAACCCTTCTTACAAACATGTATTCACCTTAATTGCATTCTGTATGCAAAGTAAATTCTGCTTACTTTTGCAAGAATCGGGACTTGGTGTCAAGTCAGATGGAAATAGCAAGATTAATTCTCTGACTCCTACTAGGCGTCCTGGACTGGCCTGTTGTGAGTGTTGGTTTCTTCATCTTCCGATGTGGCATTCTGTTAATTTCCCATCCAGATCACTCGTTCTCTCTATCCGAACGTAACGTCTATCATGGGAATCGACTTTTCCTTACACCAGGAGCATCTATAAACTACGAGCCGGGTTCTCAATAGTTTTCCTCATTCTCATGTCTTCTGTTGATGACCTGAATAAAATTACAAATCTTTTAACAGGCTGCTTCTAAGAAGATAGAATATGGATGTTGTAAGTATGGTAGACCGTACCCTTGAACTGACCCACTGGTGACATCGTTCAAACGTAAATAGATTTCATCTCACTTAAGACGTCGCTTTATTCCCTTCCATTTTGTAGTCCCTCGATTTCACTCTCGCAAATATTTGTCCCTCTTTACTTCCCTTTATAAAGACTAGCGTCTGCTATTTTAGCGACGGTGGACAACAATACCAAGTCTCCTGTTCAGACTCTGTCTCGTTGTTTCTTACTAAATGGACTTGACTATTTGGTGGTTTGCTAACGAATTCTTTTGTCACCTGTGTAAAGATACTGGAGGTGCGATGACGAACTCTGCTTTTGTGTCAAAACGCGTAGGCACTAAACTGGCTGTAGCTGATACTCGCAAGACGTGGGAGACATTATATTCTACGTACCACGCACAACGCCGCTAAACTTGACGATAACCCTTGACGACTGCACCCCATACTCTTGCACCTCCTCGACCTCACTACACCAGCCTCAAACGACAACACCACCAGCTTCTGTACCGGCGTAATTCATTTCTTTGATTCTGTACTCACCCAACCCGGCGCACCCGCCGACATCATCCTCGGCGTCCCGTTTCCCTCCAACGCATAATAGTGATGGCCTACGAGCCACCCAACGACTCGGGTGCCTTTGACCGTCACCACTACCACCACCAACTCCTCCTCCGGCGCAGGCGACATCAAACCCCGTCTCGGGCTAGATATAAGGTAAATGCAGCAACGTAGATGTATTGATAAGTCGATTCGATTTAAAGCATGAGGGTATAATCTAGATCGAAATCTTCGTCACGCTCGGTCTTAGCGAGGCCTTTCTGCATCTCAAGCAACATCGAGTGCGACAACTTCGCCATTTCCTCAGATTCTTTGAAATGGCGCCTGAGGCAATGAGTGAACTTCTCAAGCGAAGATGATTCCGTGTCAAAAGAAGCGACCTGGAAGCGGCTCTGTTGCTCCTGGTCGAGTTTCTTTCGTTCAAGCCTGATAGGTTATATGAGTTATGACGCATCAAGGAAGTGACAACAAGGAGAGCAGGACGTACATGCACATGCGACAGATGAAGTTGTTATGATGCTCCTTGAAAATAACGTTCAAGTGATTGTTGGTTAGAGTGTACGACTGCGCATTTTGCATCTCTGTAAGAGCAATCCTTGTCCCATCAGGGAGCTCGATCCATTGATACAGGGCCGCCTTCGCCATGGACGGGTCACTATGGCAGCGCTTGAGAACAGGCAAAGGAGTAGGATCTACGTCAGAAGATGAAGCAATCGGTTCCAGATGCACCGGCATCAAACTATCATCATCAACCAAAGTCTCCGATGGTGAACAAGGTGACGCAGAACGTGAACTCGACAAGGACACTGGCTCTTCTTCTGTCTTTATTTGGATTAAGGAGGATGTTGAGGTTGAAGCCAAGGACGACATTGAAGGATGTGAAAATGGTACAGGCTGCGGGGAAACGTGACGCGACGATGGGCAGGATCGCCTGGCTGCAGCTCTGGAAGGTCGAGCCTGAGACAGCGCACCACAGGACCTCGAACGGCGTGCGTTGTGGGCAGGTGGAACAAGTTGAACGCCTAGCTTCTCGGCCAT